>JARQWZ010000695.1:405000-452500 GCA_033150135.1 Gobio occitaniae
AATTCAGTCAAACAATCAAAGTCAGTGCTAGTAGGCTAACGTTACAACTGTAACGTACAGTTATAGCCTAAAAATAAAAAAAATTATGAAACTTCACTTTGCCCTCAGCCTAAATGATTTGCCAGGGAACAAATTATAGATCCATGAGACCAAAGATCGGCCGTTACAAGACGAATTATAGCTGGAGACGCCACAGAGACATCAGAGCCAGCGGCAGAAGAACTGGCTGAGGAAAGGCTGATCTCACTGGGGTTAATGATCTCTGAGCGCCGCTGATCCACTGGAGCTCACAACTCCGAAAACGCCAGATCAAATGTTCAAATAAGCACTCTTTATATAAATAAACCACAGATTTGAGCTTTAAACAACTACATTATCGACTGAAAAAGTCTTAAAACTACGTTTTATCACACATTAACAGTAGATTTTAACAAAAAAGACGTGTAAACACAGCTCATGTCAGCCATTTCTCAACGAGACGAGCCGCTGGCAGAAGCCCCGCCCATGAGGCGAATTCACGTCTGTTGTGCAGTGAATTTCACGCGCGAATGAAGCGAGTAAACTCAAAATGTTCAAGCGTCCACCTTCGCGCGATTCGCGTGAATAATTCGGTGTGAACGCCACATTAGAGCGTCTGACTCTCATGGCGGTGGACCCGTGTTCGAGCCCAGCTTGGAGCGGGTGGTTTGAACAGGACGGGTTACACGTGCTTCACTCATGCTCACGCATCTCCGTTCACACTCACAGTGAATGAATGCAGTGAACTCCATCCGTGCGTAGACCGTTTCTCAGCCCGGAGCAATAATAGGCAGCGCGAGCTCATACACGGGCCGATCTCGATCATGTGACACCGTTACTACACAGTGCTGGAGATTCAGTGAGAAAGCGTTTCAAGTCGGAAAAGGGTGGATTGCCCACTTCAGGTTGGTGGAGAGTTCCTTCCTCAAGTGGAGGAGTTCAGGTATCTCGGGGTCTTGTTCACGAGTGAGGGAAGGATGGAGTGGGAGATTGACAGACGGATCGGTGCAGCTTCTGCAGTAATGCGGTCGATGTTCCGGTCTGTCATGGTGAAGAAGGAGCTGAGCTGTAAGGCGAAGCTCTCGATTTACCAGTCGATCTACGTTCCTGCTCTCACCTATGGTCATGAGCTGTGGGTCATGACCGAAAGGACAAGATCCCGGATACAGGCGGCCGAAATGGGCTTTCTCCGTAGGGTGGCCGGGCGATCCCTTAGAGATAGGGTGAGGAGCTTGATTACTCGGGAGGAGCTCAGAGTAGAGCCGTTGCTCCTCCACATCGAGAGGAGCCAGCTGAGGTGGCTCGGGCATCTGTATCGGATACCTCCTGGATGCCTTCCCAGGGAGGTGTTTCAGGCACGTCCCACCAGGAGGAGACCCCGGGGAAGACCTAGGACACGCTGGAGGGATTAGATGATGGATGGATGGATGGACTGATGGATGGAGATCTAGTGGAAGCGTTCAGAGCAGTATTCTCTGTTATAACCCACAGATCTCAGATCAAACAGAGCTGACGTGGAAACATTGAAACATTCAGGGGTTTCAGTCACAAATCACCAACATTCACCATGATTTACTGTAGTAACTCTAACTGTAACCATGGTATTGTGGCAGAAATCAATCATTTTTTACATTATTCATCTCAGGGTTTGTACAACCTTTTGAGAGTGAAATTCAAGCACCTTTCAAGCGCTTCACACTTTTTCCAGCACTTAAAAGCTCTAAATATTATCCACTTTTAATGTTATTTTTAATGTGATGATTTGTAAAACTAAAAGTGCGAACAAGTAGACTGGGTAAACCCAGTCCGATCTGCCGGTGATTTGATTTCGCCCTGCAGCTCAGGCTGGAAACCTGTACATATTTCTATCCTGCTTCCGTTACATATCTTTTGGGGACCAATCACAAAACCGGCTTGTCCGCCTGGCGCGCTATTGGCGGGTTTAACGAGCTCAATGGTCACTTTGACCAGAGTCATTTGAACTATGCCCGTTGATCACGCCTCTTGTGCACATTATTGTTATTAATAAAAGTCAATTTTATCTGCATATCAATTCATAAACCTTTGTTTGACTAGTTTATTCTGAGCCCCGCCCACCACAAGTAAATTCTCAACCTATGGGAAACACTGTCTTGTATTACTCTAGTTTTATTTTAGTATTTTTTGCACCTCTTGCAGAGATTAATATCCTAAAATATCTTGTAAACGACAAACATTGATAGCTCGAAAGCTCTTATGAATATTCATAGTTCCATTAAACTATAATGCGACTCGAGACTAGACGCTGAATAGATGACACATATTCATTGCATCATCACATGCTCTGATTGGCTGATCACACTTTTGCAGCGCATCATTCATTGCTTTAGCATCTGCATTTCTTCATTAAACTATGTTTAACATATTTATGCATCTCATAAATATGAATTAATGTTTGCATATTGTTTTTGACCATGTGTAGGCGAAAGTGCGGGAGCTGGAGGAGAAATGCCGCAGTCAGAGCGAACAGTTTGGGATGCTGTCACAGGAACTGGATAAGTTTCGGGTTCAGGCCTCAAAGATCGACCTGTCGGGCTCCGGCCTGCTGTCCAGCTCCAGTCTGACCCAGCTGACCAATGGGGTCGGCCTGCCTGGTGAGGCTGGTACGCTAATTTAACTCTTGTGCTGTGCGCTCAAATTGCTCTCATGAAGTTATATTATCACCAAATACTGGATTCAGTCTTTTTGGCAATGTTTTCCCTTAAGGGATCTTTGCCAAAATTTTAAATATACAGAAACTTATTGCATGAGAAACTATTGTGTGCACATGGGTGTTTTTCACGTGCTCACACAGTAAAATTTTCGGTTTATGTATAGTGTCTATAACCTATTTCCTTTGTGAGTCACTGCCATTTTAAATGAATCGGTTGAATCTCAACGACTCACTCAAATGCTTCGTTCCTGAATGCATCAGCCATTTAAAACAAATCGTTTGAACTAATGATTCAATGACTCACTCATTAAGAGAGTCAAACGCTTCGTTCCTGAATGAATCAGCCATTTAAAACAAATCGTTTGAATTAATGATTCAATGACTCACTCATTAAGAGAGTCAAATGCTTCGTTCCTGAATGAATCAGCCATTTAAAACAAATCGTTTGAACTAATGATTCAATGACTCACTCATTAAGAGAGTCAAACGCTTCGTTCCTGAATGAATCAGCCATTTAAAACAAATCGTTTGAATTAATGATTCAATGACTCGCTCATTAAGAGAGTCAAATGCTTTGTTCCTGAATGAATCAGCTGTTTGAATGAATCGATTGAATTTTATTGACTCGCTCAAATGCTTAGTTCTTGAATGAATCAGCCGTTTAAAGGAATCATTTGAATGAATGTTTCAATGACTCACTCATTAAGAGAGTCAAATGCTTCGTTCCTGAATGAATCAGCTGTTTGAAGGAATCAATTGAATTTCAGTGAATCGCTCAAATGCTTCATTCCTGAATTAATCAGCCATTTAAAACAAATCGTTTGAATTAATGATTCAATGACTCACTCATTAAGAAAGTCAAACGCTTCGTTCCTGAATGAATCAGCCATTTAAAACAAATTGTTTGAATTAATGATTCAATGACTCGCTCATTAACAGAGTCAAATGCTTTGTTCCTGAATGAATCAGCTGTTTGAATGAATCGATTGAATTTCATTGACTCGCTCAAATGCTTAGTTCTTGAATGAATCAGCCGTTTAAAGGAATCATTTGAATGAATGTTTCAATGACTCACTCATTAAGAGAGTCAAATGCTTCGTTCCTGAATGAATCAGCTGTTTGAAGGAATCAATTGAATTTCAGTGACTCGCTCAAATGCTTCGTTCCTGAATTAATCAGCCATTTAAAACAAATCGTTTGAATTAATGATTCAATGATTCGCTCATTAAGAGAGTCAAATGCTTTGTTTCCTGAATGAATCAGCTGTTTGAATGAATCGATTGAATTTCATTGACTCGCTCAAATGCCTAGTTCTTGAATGAATCAGCCGTTTAAAGGAATCATTTGAATGAATGTTTCAATGACTCACTCATTAAGAGAGTCAAATGCTTCGTTCCTGAATGAATCAGCTGTTTGAAGGAATCAATTGAATTTCAGTGACTCGCTCAAATGCTTAGTTCCTGAATGAATCAGCCGTTTAAAGGAATCATTTGAATTAATGTTTCAATGACTCACTCATTAAGAGAGTCAAATGCTTCATTCCTGAATGAATCAGCCATTTAAAACAAATGGTTTGAATTAATGATTCAATGACTCACTCATTAAGACAGTCAAACGCTTCGTTCCTGAATTAATCAGCCATTTAAAACAAATTGTTTGAATTAATGATTCAATGATTCGCTCATTAAGAGAGTTAAATGCTTTGTTCCTGAATGAATCAGCTGTTTGAATGAATCGATTGAATTTCATTGACTCTCTCAAATGCTTAAATCTTGAATGAATCAGCCGTTTAAAGGAATCATTTGAATGAATGTTTCAATGACTCACTCATTAAGAGAGTCAAATGCTTCGTTCCTGAATGAATCAGCTGTTTGAAGGAATCAATTGAATTTCAGTGACTCGCTCAAATGCTTCATTCCTGAATTAATCAGCCATTTAAAAACAAATTGTTTGAATTAATGATTCAATGACTCACTCATTAAGACAGTCAAACGCTTCGTTCCTGAATGAATCAGCCATTTAAAAAAAAGTTTGAATTAATGATTCAATGACTCGCTCATTACCAGAGTCAAATGCTTTGTTCCTGAATGAATCAGCTGTTTGAATGAATCGATTGAATTTCATTGACTCGCTCAAATGCTTAGTTCTTGAATGAATCAGCCGTTTAAAGGAATCATTTGAATGAATGTTTCAATGACTCACTCATTAAGAGAGTCAAATGCTTCGTTCCTGAATGAATCAGCTGTTTGAAGGAATCAATTGAATTTCAGTGACTCGCTAAAATGCTTAGTTCCTGAATGAATCAGCCGTTTAAAGGAATCATTTGAATGAATGTTTCAATGACTCACTCATTAAGAGAGTCAAATGCTTCGTTCCTGAATGAATCAGCCGTTTGAATGAATCTGTTGAACCTCAATGACCCACTCAAATGCTTTGTTTCCTGAATGAATCAGCCGTTTGAATGAATCAGTTGAACCTCATTGACTCACTCAAATGCTTAGTTTCTGAATGAATCAGCCGTTTGAATGAATCTGTTGAAACTCAATGACTCACTCATTAACAGTGACTTTCTGCCATCTACTTTAATTATTAAATTAAGTATCTTTTCATTTTTAAAAAAAAAAATGTATTTCAAAATATCAATATTCAGTGTTTAATGTTTAAATCATTTGTAACTGCAGGTTGTTGATACTGATTTAATTTATAATTGGTAACAGCCCTATTGTGTCTTATTATTCGAACTGAATTAATTGATTAAATGTAAGAATTTGACACAAAATGTGAAGCATACATTTAATTAGGTTTAATACGGCTTAAAAATGGCTTTATAAAGGTAAAGATGCCCATAAAAGGTAAACAAACCATTTCAACTTATTGGAAAAGATCATTTCTGTCACTGTTATAAATCACTGAGATATAATTTTTGGTCAATATCGCACACCCCTAGTAGGACGACACGTCATGGCTATATTCCAGGACGACAATGTCGAGATTCATCAGGATCAAATTGTGAAAGAATGGATGCAGAATCACAGTCTAGAGCTTAAATTCACTGAGAGTCTTTGGGATGTGCTGGAGGAGACTTTACAGAGTGCTGGACTCTTGCATTGGCAATACGAGATGTTGATGCTGTGATATTATTTCCATTTAAGAGGTGCAAAATCTTTTGGGTCAAGATCTTGTATTGACAATGCAAGAGTTAAGCACTCCATCAGGCCAAAACAAGGTTGTATTGCTGCTGCCTATCTTTTACACCTATGCCGTCTAGCCCAAGTTCTGTATGTGTGTCTGAGAGATCCAGAAGTGGATTCAGTCTGCATTATCCCCTCTTTTTCCAGCCACAAATGCCTCATGGGAAGACATCGCGTTCTGGAGTTTGGAGGGTAATGAAGCCCTCTGTGATGCCTCTGAGCCTGGTACTATTTAACTTGGTTTTCTTCTAGGCTGTGTTTGTCTTGAATGCAAGACGTCATGTGTCTGCCTGCATGAATAACACATGGAGTGTGTGGGAAGCAGCGGTCACATCCATGAAGAATGCAATACTATCTGTCCTGAGCTAGAGCTGGGCGATATGAATATATATATAACCTGAGAAACAAGTCGATCATACCGCCCACCCCTATCCTGAACCACTTTGCAGACGTTCTATGTATTGACGATGGTACTGTTTGCCTTTCTCGCCTTGTTAATGTGATGTTTGTATTGGTATTTGTCGTCATATGAAAATGATTGGCAGGACATTGCATGTCTCTCAGCTTTGTGAGGATATGATTGGCTGCTTTATTCTGATGGACCAATCAGAATGACAGCTGCTTCTTGACTATGTTCAGAATGGTGTACTACCATATTACTTATACTATGTTGATAATTGGACACTTGCTAAATTAATGAATTATGAACGAATCGGTTGAGTGACTGATTCAATGACTCACTCATTAAGAGAGTCAAATGCTTCGTTCCTGCATGAATCATCCGTTTGAATGAATAGGTTGAATGAATAATTCAATGACTCACTCATTAAGACAGTCAAATGCTTCGCTCCTGAATGAATCATCCGTTTGAATGAATCGGTTGAATGAATGATTCGATGACTCACTCATTAAGAGAGTCAAATGCTTTGTTCCTGAATGAATCAGCTTCTTAAATGAATAGTTTGAATGAATGATTCAATGACTCACTCTTTAAGACAGTCAAATGCTTCGTTCCTGAATGAATCAGCTGTTTGAATGAATCGGATTAATCTAATTGACTCATTCAAATGCTTCGTTCCTGAATGAATCAGCCATTTAAATTAATAGTTTGAATGAATGATTCAATGACTCACTCATTAAGACAGTCAAATGCTTCGTTCCTGAATGAATCAGCTGCTTAAATGAATCGTTTGAATGAATGATTCAATGACTTACTCAGTCAAATGCTTCGTTCCTGAATGAATTGTTTGAATGAATGATTCAATGACACACTCATTAAGAGAGTCAAATGCTTTGTTCCTGCATGAATCATCCGTTTGAATGAATAGGTTGCATGAATTATTCAATGACTCACTCATTAAGACAGTCAAATGATTCCCTCCTGAATGAATCATCCGTTTGAATGAATAGGTTGCATGAATTATTCAATGACTCACTCATTACGACAGTAAAATGATTCCCTCCTGAATGAATCATCCGTTTGAATGAATCGGTTGAATGAATGATTCAATGACTCACTCATTAAGAGAGTCAAATGCTTCGTTCCTGCATGAATAATCCATTTGAATGAATCGGTTGAATGAATGATTCAATGACTCACTCATTAAGAGAGACAAATGCTTCGTTCCTGCATGAATAATCCATTTGAATGAATCGGTTGAATGAATGATTCAATGACTCACTCATTAAGAGAGACAAATGCTTCGTTCCTGCATGAATAATCCATTTGAATGAATCGGTTGAATGAATGATTCAATGACTCACTCATTAAGAGAGTCAAATGCTTCGTTCCTGAATGAATCAGCTTCTTAAATGAATAGTTTGAATGAATGATTCAATGACTCACTCTTTAAGACAGTCAAGTGCTTCGTTCCTGAATGAATCAGCTGTTTGAATGAATCGGTTGAATCTAATTGACTCATTCAAATGCTTCGTTCCTGCATGAATAATCCATTTGAATGAATCGGTTGAATGAATGATTCGATGACTCACTCATTAAGAGAGTCAAATGCTTCCTTCCTGAATGAATCAGCCATTCAAATTAATAGTTTGAATGAATGATTCAATGACTCACTCATTAAGACAGTCAAATGCTTCGTTCCTGCATGAATAATCCATTTGAATGAATCGGTTGAATGAATGATTCAATGACTCACTCATTAAGAGAGTCAAATGCTTCGTTCCTGAATGAATCAGCTTCTTAAATGAATAGTTTGAATGAATGATTCAATGACTCACTCTTTAAGACAGTCAAGTGCTTCGTTCCTGAATGAATCAGCTGTTTGAATGAATCGGTTGAATCTAATTGACTCATTCAAATGCTTCGTTCCTGCATGAATAATCCATTTGAATGAATCGGTTGAATGAATGATTCGATGACTCACTCATTAAGAGAGTCAAATGCTTCCTTCCTGAATGAATCAGCCATTCAAATTAATAGTTTGAATGAATGATTCAATGACTCACTCATTAAGACAGTCAAATGCTTCGTTCCTGAATGAATCAGCTACTTAAATGAATCGTTTGAATGAATGATTCAATGACTCACTCATTAAGCCAGTCAAATGCTTCGCTTCTGAATTAATCAGCCGTTTGAATGAATCAGTTGAATCAATGATTCAATGACTCACTCATTAAGACAGTCAAATGCTTCGTTCCTGAATGAATCAGCTGTTTTAATGAATCGGTTGAATCTAATTGACTCATTCAAATGCTTCATTCCTGAATGAATTAGCCATTTAAATGAATGGTTTGAATGAATGATTCAATGACTCACTCAGTCAAATGCTTCGTTCCTGAATGAATCAGCCGCTTAAATGAATCGTTTGAATTAATGATTCAATGACTCACTCATTAAGCCAGTCAAATGCTTCGTTCCTGAATGAATCGGTTGAATCAATGATTCAATGACTCACTCATTAAGACAGTCAAATGCTTCGTTCCTGAATGAATCAGCTGTTTGAATGAATCGGTTGAATCTAATTGACTCATTCAAATGCTTCATTCCTGAATGAATTAGCCATTTAAATGAATGGTTTGAATGAATGATGCAATGACTCACTCAGTCAAATGCTTCATTCCTGAATGAATCAGCCGCTTAAATGAATAGTTTGAATGAATGATTCAATGACTCACTCATTAAGACAGTCAAATACTTAGTTCCTGAATGAATCAGCTGTTTGAATGTGGCAAAAGTGTGGCATACTATTGCACTATTGGCATGTACTATTTTTAAAGTCCCCCTGAAGGCAATCATTTTACGTCTTAAATCTCCTGTTTGTATCATCAAAATTACATATTTAAATGTTTTTTCCATGCCTTACAATAGATTGAATGTAACTCTACACCCATGCGTCATTTAGTAAACGAGGCGTCATGAATATGCAAATGATCCCCGCCTCCACTCACTCACTCCAGCTCGGATTACCTGATCCACTCACTCAACTTCACTGTAGTAAACGCTACACGACCACAAGTGTAAATACTGGTTTAATTCAGCCATATATGTTTGAAGCAGAAACTGAATCAGAGGAAGAGTGAATTACACAAGCTCGTCTACAAATCAATGTATCAGAATGGTAATGCGTTTTATGTATCGCTCTCTACAACGTCTGAAATAGACATTTAAACAACATTAAAAACGTGAATGTTTAACCACAGGGGGTCTTTAATAATAGTGCTGTATGCAGTATGTACTGAACAGTTTGTACTCCATTCTGAATCCGAACATAGTCCTAATCTTCTGCTGTATATGTGGATGCATTATTATGTTTATCACGCAAATTTAACAGCACGTTTAATGTTAACGCACATACAATGCACTTGTGTGTTGTTATTTGCCTCTGAGTAATCCACTGCAATATAAGGAGTTGTTTTTAAAGTTTCAAGGAAATGGCTGAATGGCATTTGAATGTATGCATAAATGATTGAATAGTGAAAGAATGTAAGCGGATGGAGGAGGTCAAGGTCAAAGGGGGATGTCTACTTTGACCGGCATGTAGATTACAGGGATTGACTAGAGTCACCAATACACACGGATAAATCAAGACAGACACATGAACACATGACTGAACCTCAGCTCAAAGCATCATGTGCACACGTTTATCTGACTGTGTTTTGAGAACAAGCCTTGAATGCAAGGCCTAAAATGAACACTCGCCAAGTGCCAAATGCGAGTAAAATTTGGTGCTGGCGAGTTTATAAAATGGTGTCAATCGCCAGTTGGTAGGTAATATTTTTATGAATTCTAGCAATGCAATGAACGAGAAAGTGTACAACGCTTTGGGACAGTTGACAGGCTAGCACTACATCGTCACGAAAGTTTAAGTCTTGCCAATTGAAATATTAAAGCGCAAGAAGACGTAAAAAGGAACCGGGTGTGGATGTTTTCTGTGTGTCTCAGACAGCGAGCAAATGCCGATTTGAACTCTTTCATTAGCCTGACAAGCCTGACCCACATCAAGATCACACACCATTGGCAGGGCTCAATCCGAGGGGCGGGATAAACGCTTGTCTTTCAAACTCCCTCTGCACGCAATAGGATAGCGCCACAACCAACCAGAGCAACGACCGCTGTTCGCCAGCTTCTTTGTTTACGAGTAGCACGCAGAACCGGCGCAACTCTGCCGTCATTATGTTAAGCCCACCCACAGACTCTATTCACGATGTGATTGGCCTGACCAGAGTTTGTTTTTTCCAGCTCGCAAGCCAACGGAGCGTTGCTAGATCTAGGCGTCTAGATTTCTAGGCTACTCTTTCATGTCTTCTCGCGCTTTAATGCCTGTATTGGTGAGTAGTATCCTCATAAACACAGTCATTAATGTCTAGAATGTAAACTGTTGAGAAAGAAAACACATGTGTATCAGTGTAATGGATCTGTCTGGCTCTTAAAGTGACAGCAGCCTAATATTCCTGCCACAGTCTCTATAATAACTAGGGCTGGTATTGATTTCTCGATTTATACTAACAGATATCGCTTCTTAAATCCCTAGAATTGATTGGTCTATCCTGTTTTCAGTTGATGAATGAAACGAACATTGTATCGCGCCTCCAATCCAATACATTGCAATAATCTTTGTGCGTTGTTACTAGTAATATGAAACAAAGTCTCAGATTTCAAATGACGTCCATTTTATTACGAAATCCAAAAACATAAATCGCTCTGGCTCAGCTCCAGAGAAGCAGATGAACTGATCTTCTCTTTCGCCTTAATACCAGTTAAAGCGCAAAATAAACATGAATGAGCATCTGAAAGTGTGTTAAAAGGTACAGGACAACTTACCGAAGTCCATTTATCATGTCATATGGAATCGCTCAATCAGTGTTTCAACTACGGAAAGACGCCAGTAAGACAATGTCATGTAACGTCACATTCACCTCAGAAAAACCATATCCAGTGTCCATAAACTCATTAGTCAGCTAGAAAAATTAACTCTAGAGAGGAGCATCTTGATAAATATATGCACCATATTACATATTCATTATAATTTTAATGTTTTTCAATATTTAATGCATGTTTAAATACATCTGGCAAGTTTTTATGACAGCCACCATTTAAATGTTTATATTTAAATAGAAATATGATTATGTAATTGTAAAGTTAATATTATAATTGTATTATAATTTGCCATGTATTGTACCTGATAAATATCCAAAATAATCGATATTGAATCGAAACCGATATTTGCGTCAATACCGAGCCCTAATAATAACGCAAGTCAAACAAAAGACACATAGAAAATTACTCTATGATCTTGACTGTAACTTTTGTAATGTTAATAAGGATTAATCTGCGTTTAATTAATACAGTATGTGGTATTATTTTATTTTTAATGACTTGATTACATTTCTGTACCTGAAAATGGTGAATTTTCACTGGTATCTAAAATTTTTGTTTCATGGCTAGTAAAAAAAATTCTTAAAGGGTTAGTTCACCCAAAAAGGTAATTTATGTCTTTCCAAATCCGTAAGACCTTCGTTTATCTTATCTAGGGTTATGGTTAGACAGAAACACAATTTTCATGGTCCAGAAAGGCAGTAAAGACATGGTTAAAATAGTCCAAGTGACTCCAGTGGTTCAACCTTAATGTTATAAAGTGACGAGAATACTTTATGGGCAAAAAAAAACGTAATATGCACGCATGCATATGATGCTGATGCAGGAACCGGCCAATAGTGAGCCAGCGTTCTGCCATAGAACCCGGACGCGCGTGAACAGCACTGACACGGAAGAGAAGAAATTGTTAAATAAAGTCATTATTTTTGTTTTTTTGCGCACATGACATTAAGGTTGAACCACTTGAGTCGCATGGGCTATTTTAACCATGTGATTATGACCTTTCTGGACCTTGGAAGTGGTCGTGTTGTAGTCTATAGAGGGTCAGAAAGCTCTCGGATTTCATCAAAAATATCTTCATTTGCGTTCTAAAGATGAAGGTCTTACGGTTTGGGAATGACATGATGGTGACAGATTAGAATTTTTTGGGTGAACTAACCCTTTAAGTCTGCCCATTGGCAGTAATGCGGATCGGGCCGCATTTTTCTGTCCGAGCCCGGCCCGCGTCCGACAGAGTAGTAACCGAACCCGACCCGAGCCCGACAGGTATTAAGATATTTATGTCCGAGCCCGACCCGAGCCCGAATGTAGCGCACAGACTCTTCATAGATGTAAAATTGCTGTTTTGTTTTGCACCGGCAGTGATAGGGTTAACAAAGGGAGTTCAGAGGGGCGGAAACAAATCCTGAAGACGTGTGCGCTGAGTGAGAGTGTGTTCATCTTCGTTCTGATTAAAAGTTCAGAAACCTCCCTTGTCTGTCATTCTTCAGACATTACACTATTTTTTTTCTCATACTAATGACACATGGATGTTTGTTCGTGTGGAAAGCCGCTTTTATTAAGCAGCTGTAGGAAGGCATTCTGAAATGATTATAGATGAGCGCATCAGCGCGCACACGGGGAAACAAACACACACGTTAACACGGGGCCAAATCAAATAGCCAATTGTGAAACCAAAATTAAATGAACAAAGGTCTACCAAAATGGCCCAGCTAACAGAACAAAACATCAACATAACACAAATGCAGCTTATTGAAGTGAAAATCACTCTTACCATTTTTCTCGAAAACTGTATGGCTACTAAACTGCAACATTTATTTACATAATCCATCCATCAAAGTTTAGGCTATTCCAGGTTATTATGCAGAAAAAGGATTGGATCAATTGTGGATGGCTAAGGCTGTCCTCTGCTCGATGGTCCTGCAGCGGCGCTGAAGTTGCGCTGCCAGCCACATGTAGCCTAATAATATGCAATATGCACGCACGTGTTGCGCGCTGGTTGCGCGTTGTCACAGCTACATAAACAAATTTCCGCGCACAGGAAGACGAATGTTAAGGTAATATTTCTAATTTATTTTAATCACAAAAACATTGGCTACCTACATAAGCTGTTTTAAATTTCAGATGTTCAATGCCTTATTGCGCTGACGTGACCGAGCCCGACCCGAACCCGAACATTATTTATAAATATCTGTCCGAGCCTGGCCCGGCCCGTCGGGCTCGGGTCGGGTATCCATCCTCTAATTGGCAGGTGTGGCAATAAGTAGGCCCTGCTTGTGTTTCATTGAAGACAGAAAGTGGTACTGGTTGCATTTCTCTGCGCTCATTGCATGCTCTCTTCCGTTAGATGTGGCTGCGGTCTTGCGGACGGGCTCCACTCCACATGCGGCTGAACTGTCCCGCCCCGAGCGCTCCCCGACCACCAAACACCGAGAGCTGCCCGCCATCAGTGTGAAGTCCGGCTCCACGTCCAGCCCCACGCCACCCAGATCTGAGACCACGCACCTCTCGCCCAAATCCGCAGGCTCTCGCCCGGCCAGTCCCCGAAAGGCCAGCCCTACACATGAGGTGAGAGAAACTGCACAACTAGGACCCTATTTTAACAATCTAAGTGCATGGTCTGAAGCGAACGGCGCAGGTGCACTTAGGGCACTTAGGGCATGTCTGAATCCTCTTTTGCTAGTTTAATGATGGAAAAAATGGTCCAAAAGGGCGGTGCCGAGTCTCTTAATGAGTCATGGATGTGTTTTGGGCATAACGTGTGTAAGGCCCGTGAAATTGGTCCAATCTGCCGGTTCGCCAATACACAGGGAAGGTCACACGTGTTCTGTCCTTATTCATGCAAAGTATTGGTTGGTTAAATTTGTAATATATTAATCATATATTTACTCGTTTATTTCATCTGACTCCATAAATGAAAGGTTTTAATAATATCTGTGCCTCACTAAAAGTGAGCGAATGTTTGACTATTCCTTTAACCATTAAGTGAACAAAGTCAAAATCAGTTAGAATAATCAAATGTAACAATTTATTATGTCAGGTAAATGTATCATGCCAATTTCATAATCAATTCAAAGATAATCGATACAAAACATCAAATGCTCAGGAATACAGAGAAGATGCAAACCCAACTTTAAGAAGTACATGAGGCTGAGAGATTTCTCCCTCAGCCTCGCGGGCCGACCTCAAGTACAGGAAAGGCCTCGAACTCTCTGCTGCATCTCCTTAAATAGCCAGACCTCTTTTACATGGAAACATGTGCTAACAAAAGAAATTTACATGCAGTGGTCGCACCTTAATGGGGGTTGGTGAACATTTGCTTGAGATAACCACCTTCTTTTCTAAGTCAGTTGTCCATAAATTCTTAAAACCTTATTACCTTTTATTTTATCTATCTGGATATGAGATATCTGTACCACTCACTTTGAGACATTTCAAATGACACCAAAAACATAACAGTCAATGATAAAACATTCACATTAAACCATATTCCTGTGTGAGTTATTAGTAGTTTGTGGAAGTGAGGTTGTGTGGGGACCCTTTGTCTCAGAATAGGGCCTCAACCAGTATTTTCAGTCTTACACGTGCAATAAACCAATCAGAGTCTCATCTCCCTTTCCCTTTAAAAGCCAATTGTGCTCGCACCATGGTGGATTTGCTATTTACATGGAGGATTATAGACACCCTCAATCTGACGGGTCAGTTTAAATACATGTGTGTATTGCCATGATTGGTTAAATAAGTAGCCAATTTAATTCGTCATTACTGCAAATAGGTCATTCTGATACATACAATATGACTATCCATTATGACATTTTTATGTTTATGTACACAATAATAATGTTTTACATTGTAATCCTTTTATTTTTAGTATTTGGCGTGTGTGTGCTGTGTCCCTGTGTGTGTAATAAGCAGCGTGCGTGCGTTGTGCACCGCCTATAGGCACATATTACTAACACACCCTTTAAATAACACAGAAAAATACTGCACTATTGACTTTAGAGCAGGTTTGTGTTGGTCGTTTTCAGTTCATGATTGGGCTCCTAATGTTGTAATCGTTAACTTAAACTATTACAAAACAGGGTAACACTTTATTTTACAGTGTCATTGTTACACGTCACATGCAGTTACCATAGTAATAACTATAAATGATGCATAATTACTGAAACCAAACCAAACCCTATGGTAAGTACATATAGTTACTTAATATTACTCAGTACTTAAATGTATAATTACACTATAACAAAGACACTTTAAAATAAAGTGCTACCCAAAACATTTATAGTAATCAAAATAAAATAAATTTGAACTTAAATTAAACTTAAAGTTATTTTAATTCAGTTAGTTGCCCATGTTATTTTATACTAAAATTTCTAAAACTGAAATCAAAATTAATCAATATAAAAAAGCTAAAATCGGCAAAAAAAGGTCAAAATTATTTAAACCTTCAATTCAAAATATATTTCAATCGAAAAAAAGAAAACTATATATATATATATTAAGGCTGTCAAAAGATGAATCGCGATTAATCACATCCAAAATAAAAGTTTGTGTTTACATAATATATGTGTGTGTACTTTGTTAATTATTATTTATATATAAAAACACACACAAGCATGTATATATTTAAGAAAAAAATATTATTTTTATATATAAAACATTTATATTTATATATATTATAGATTATATAAATGTATATACAGTATATACATGCAAATATTTCTTAAATATATTCATGAATGTGTGTGTATTTATATATAAATAATTAACAGAGTACACACACATATTAAGTAAACAAACTTTTATTTTGGATGCGATTAGTCGCGATTAATCTTTTGACAGCCCTAATATATATATATATATATACACTGAACAAAATTATAAACGCAACGCTTCTAAGACTGCAACAGGTCTAAGGCTTTTTCTATGTACACAAAAAGCCGATTTCACGCTCATATTGTTCACAAATCTGTCTAAATCTGTGTTAGTGAGCACTTCTCCTTTGCCGAGATGATCCATCCGCCTCACAGGTGTGGCATATTAAGATGCTGATTAGACAGTATGATTATTGCACAGGTGTACCTTAGGCTGGCCACAATAAAAGGCCACTCTTAGGCCCCCGTCCACACGTACGAATGTTGTACCGTATCCGCAGTTCGTCCACACGGATCCGGCGTTTTGGGAGCATGAATCCGATATTTTTTGAAACCGGGTCCCAGAGTGGATAAATCTGAAACCGTCACCCTTGCGTTTTCGTGTGTACACTACAGCCAATCCGTATATTTTGTGAAACGGTGATGTCATCACACCACGTTCCGCACAGTAAAGACTAGAAATGAATACAACTACGGGCACTGGGCATGCGCACATCAATACTGCGTCATTTTATTACTGTATTTGCATTAGTGTAAGGGTAGGTTTAGTGTTGGGGTAGGTGTAGGTGTAGGCGTTAAAAAAACACAATCTGGTCGTGAGATTTTGCCTCTGACCGTTGCTGTACCCCTGCTAGCCACGACTCCTCTTCTCCGTTTTTTGTGTATTTCTGTGGCAGAATTACAGCGCCACACACTGGTCTGGCATGTGTACTACATCGTTTTGAGTCGGTTTCAGTGGTTTCGTGTGTACGCAGATATTTTCTTTTTCCAAAAGATCGGAAAGGGAAAGCTCTGGCTTCGTGTGGATGTATTGTTCTGTATTGGGGGGGCAAAGGAGAAGTGCTCACTAACACCGATTTAGACAGATTTGTGAACAATATTTGAGAGAAATATGACTTTTGTGTACATAGTTCAGCTCATGAAAAATGGGGCAAAAACAAAAGTGTTGCGTTTATCATTTTTGCTCAGCGTATATATTATCTAAATATTGATAAATACCATAATGGTATATTAACGATACTAAAATAACACTGCTCACTAGTTCATGTCTCTACAGGGATCGGAATGGGAACTGGGTTTTCAAAATGTCTTAAAAAGTTACACACATAATCATCTAGAATGCAGATCATTCGTCGGGTGTTGAATTTCATGAATTGAGTGTACCTTCGAGTGTTTGCTTGTGTTTTAGCTGTGAAGTTTAAAAACTGGTCCCGGGTCAGAGTGCAGACGCTCTCCGGAGCGCGTGCAGCTGTCTAAAGCTGATATTCAGTGAGATAATCCTGTGCAGTGCTGGATTATGAAGGTTGTAGTAGTTGTAAGTGATTATCCATAAAAGGTTTTACCCTTGAGCTATAAATACTGTCTGCATGGGTCCGTTTACTCCTTACAGCATCACTATATTTAGGGGATTTCAGCTGCTGATACTGCAAGTTTTTTTAAGGGACAGACCTGTTGTTGTTGATCATTATTATTATTATTCATTTACTAACAAACGTTCTACATGTGCTGAGTAATGTGAGATGCTGGTATTTGCCAGTGGTTTCATGCACAAGTAAATGAGCATGCGTTGTTGTTTAGTCGAATTGGCTTTTTCTGGGGCGGCGGTGGCTCAGTGGTTCATGTTGGTTGTCTACAAAGCATAAGGTTGGTGGTTCAATCCCCGGACACATGGCTGACGCATGGCACACATCGCTGAAACCACCGTCGGTTTATGAACGGGTAAATGTGAGGCAATATGTAAAGCGCTTTGGATGGCCATGGGTCCGTTGAAAGCACTATATAAATGCAGTCCATTTACCATTTTACCATTTTCAAGTTTTTCTCATGAGGGCGTTATGCAATCTGTCCATGTTGATATCTTTGTAACTAGATAAACTATATGGACAAAAGTATTGGGACACGCCTTTTAATTCTTGAATTCAGGTGTTTCGATCAGGTTTTCACATTAACCCCACTTTTTTGAGAATACACTTGAAAATGCACTATCCAAACTTAGAGGGCTGTAATTCAAGAATGCTTTTGAATATAGACCTAAATTTAGTCTTGTTGTAAAGCAGACACTCTGTAGATTATTGCTGAAGTGAAAGTCACTTCAAAATATGAAATCATGAAAACGTTATGGAATTTTAAATTTACTGTAAATAAAATATATATTTTACAAAAATGTTTTAATCTAAAAGTACTATAAAATCAAAGCCGTATGTCTAACCAAGTTGTGTTCCAAATTTGAAGTTGATATCACAAAAATTGAAGTCCCCATGAAATTTTGATTTGGCGCTGTACCACAAATAGCCACCGGGTGTCATTGAAATCCCATTTTTGATGCATTTTCCTGTAGATTTCTGTCCAAAAGTCACTTCCATCACAAAACGGTCACCAAATATGGAACCTTGAGACTCAGACCTTTCCAACGATATGTGTTTTGTCAAGATTAGAAAAGATTTTGATTATAAAGTAGTTAAAATATATGTTGTGATATGAAACATGACGCCGCCCACTAGGGGGAGGAGCCCGCTAGAAGAATTTAAAGAACCATTTCCATGGTAACGCAACGTCCAATTTCAAAACGGTTTTCACATGATGAATTTTGAGTTCATAAGCTGTCCAATGATACCTAATTTATGATTATTACTAAAATACATGATACGAAAAAAAGGCGATCAAAAAAAGAGTGCCAGGTGTCCCGCCAGCGGGACGGTGACAGTTAGAAAGTTAAGATGTGTTTTATTTGATCGAATCACAAGAAATCATTCCCGTATTTTAATCCGTCTCTTTTGTCCACTTTTATGCACTTCTGTCCTGATTTCTTCAAGGGGAGGAGGGTCTATGGGTGGGACGCAGTTTACATATGAACACGTTTTAATATGATTTTATTATCCTACCTATGCACAATTGTATGGTTAGTGGCATTATATTATTTGCATTTAGCAGTTTTTCCTTGCTGTCCCCTATAACTCATTTGTGACATTTCAAGACGCACATGTTGAGAATTACTGGTTTATATTCAAGCAGGTTCAACCTGCCAAAGGAGAGACCAACTTTGTTTTATGACCAAATTCATACAAAAATGTTTCATATTTCAGTCATGCATGTAATATTTAATCAATCTCATATTGAGTGTTTTTGTGTGTGTTCAGGTGGACACTGCTAGTGAAGTTGAGGAGCTGGATATTGACGTTTCTCCAGCGCCGTATTCGGTCAGTAAAGGAGCAGCTAAACTCCAGGTCTTCATCGCTCGTTACAGGTGAACGCCATTAAACTGAGTTCATGATTTCTTCTTACTGCATTTACTAAATTGGACATCGAACAAATGACACACTTTAAATGTAGGCCTGTTTTTAATTTGCAGCTACAATCCCTATGATGGTCCTAATGATAACCCGGAGGTTGAGTTGCCCCTCACAGCGGGAGAGTATATTTACGTCTATGGAGACATGGATGATGACGGCTTCTATGAGGGTGAGTTTATTTATAGATTTTTTTAATAAGATAAATGAAGACAAATTAAACCTCCAGTGCTTGGAGCAAGAAAAAAATTAATGTTCAAAATCCCCAGTAGATGCTGTCCACACACTGAATAAAAACACAGACCTCAGAGATGTATCAGAAATATTTATTTTGAACTAGCATTAGCAGTTGAAATTAATTTTATTTAGATGAAAAGTCAATTTCATCATATCTTTCTTCAGCGCTCATTCAGTGTGCAGACAGCATCTATAGGAGATTTTGAACATGTAACATTTTTCTAAATGGTTTATATTTTTTAAATAATCATCAATGTTTTTCATACATTCTTTTAAATATGTATATACACACTCTCTCGCATTTGTGCATGTATGTGTGTATGCATGCGTGCGTGTATGCTTGCGTGTGTGCGCGTGTATGCATTTGTGCATGTATGTGTGTATGCATGCGTGCGTGTGTGCATGTATGCGTGTATGCATGTTGCGTGTATGCATGCATGTGTGTATGCATGTATGCGAGTATGTGTGTATGCATGTATGCTTGTATGCGAGTATGTGTGTATGCATGTATGCTTGTATGCGTGTATGCATGTTGCGTGTATGTGTGTATGCATGTATGCTTGTATGCGTGTATACATTTATGCATGTATGCATGCATGTGTGTATGCGTGTATGTATGCATGTATGCGTGTATGCGTGCTTGTATGTATGCATGTATGCGTGTATGCATGTTGCGTGTATGCATGCATGTGTGTATGCATGTATGCGTGTATGTGTATGTGTGCTTGTATGTATGCGTGTATGCATGTTGCGTGTATGCATGCATGTGTGTATGCTTGTATGCGTGTATGCATGTTGCGTGTATGCATGCATGTGTGTATGCATGTATGCGTGTATGTGTGTATGCATGTATGCTTGTATGCGTGTATGCATTTATGCATGTATGCATGCATGTGTGTATGCGTGTATGTATGTATGCATGTATGTGTGTATGCATGTATGTGTGTATGCGTGTATGCATGTATGTGTGTATGCTTGTATGTGTGTATGCTTGTATGTGTGTATGCATGTATGTGTGTAATATGCATGTATGCGTGTATGCTTGTATGTGTGTATGCATGTATGTGTGTAATATGCGTGTATGCTTGTATGTGTGTATGCCTGTATGCCTGTATGCGTGTATGCCTGTATGCTTGTATGCTTGTATGTGTGTATGCATGTATGTGTGTAATATGCATGCGTGTATGTGTGTATGTGTGTATGCTTGTATGCGTGTATGCGTGTATGCCTGTATGCGTGTATGCCTGTATGCGTGTATGCTTGTATGTGTGTATGCATGTATGCATTTATGCATGTATGCATGCATGTGTGTATGCGTGTATGTATGCATGTATGCGTGTATGTGTGTATGCATGTATGTGTGTATGCGTGTATGCTTGTATGTGTGTATGCTTGTATGTGTGTATGCTTGTATATGTGTATGCATGTATGTGTGTATGCTTGTATGTGTGTATGCATGTATGTGTGTAATATGCATGTATGCGTGTATGTGTGTATGCGTGTATGCTTGTATGTGTGTATGCCTGTATGCGTGTATGCCTGTATGCGTGTATGCTTGTATGTGTGTATGCATGTATGTGTGTATGCGTGTATGCCTGTATGCGTGTATGCATGTATGTGTGTAATATGCATGTATGCTTGTATGTGTGTATGCGTGTATGCTTGTATGTGTGTATGTGTGTATGCATGTATGTGTGTATGTGTGTATGTATGTATGTGTGTATGTGTGTATGCATGTATGTGTGTATGCATGTATGCGTGTATGCTTGTATGTGTGTATGCATGTATGTGTGTATGCATGTATGTATGTATGCATGTATGCGTGTATGCTTGTATGTATGTATGCATGTATGCGTGTATGCATGTATGCGTGTATGCTTGTATGTATGTATGTGTGTATGTGTGTATGCATGTGTGTGTGTATGCATGTATGCGTGTATGCATGTATGTATGTGTGTATGCATGTATGTGTGTATGTGTGTATGTATGTATGCATGTATGTGTGTATATGTGTATGCATGTATGTGTGTATGCGTGTATGTGTGTATGCATGTATGTGTGTATGCGTGTATGTGTGTATGCATGTATGTGTATATGCATGTATGCTTGTATGTATGCATGCATGTATGTGTGTATGTGTGTATGTATGTATGTGTGTATGTGTGTATGCATGTATGCATGTATGTGTGTATGTGTGTATGCATGTATGTGTGTATGCATGTATGCGTGTATGCATGTATGCGTGTATGTGTGTATGCGTGTATGTGTGTATGTGTGTATGCATGTATGTGTGTATGCATGTATGCGTGTATGTGTGTATGTGTGTATGCATGTATGTGTGTATGCATGTATGCGTGTATGTGTGTATGCGTGTATGTGTGTATGTGTGTATGCGTGTATGCGTGTATGTGTGTATGTGTGTATGCATGTATGTGTGTATGTATGTGTACTAAAAGCCCATAACTACTCACCACACTCTAGCATTGTGGTAGTTTATCTCTGAAAATGTAAAAATCTGATTTACTCTTCAAATTTCTAAAAATCGACTTTAGATTTCCTTTAACAACACTACAGTACCTATAAATAACACTATTGTGTCAAACCATCACCCTCTTTAGGTGAGCTGATGGACGGTAGAAGAGGTCTTGTTCCCTCCAACTTCGTGGAACGTGTGTCGGACGACGACTTCATGAGCTCACACCCACACCAGGCTGGCGAAATGTCCCATAATTCCTTCCTGGAGAGTAGCTTTCACAGCGGCAGTGAGCGGCTGCACCAACACCACCTACGTTTCGCCCACAGCACCTCCGAGAGGACGCAGACCTCCACGACAACCTCAGCTCCCGGTGACAATGCCAAAGCCAACCCCGCTAACCCTGCCCTGGCCGCCCCGCTCACCAACGGCTTGGACTTGGATCTAGAGGAGGTGGGGGTGGACACTGTGCCTTACCCCCGCAAGCTAACGCTAATCAAGCAGCTAGCCAAGAGTATCATCATTGGCTGGGAGTCTCCGCTAGTCCCGCCCGGCTGGGGTTCAGTGTTTAGCTATAATGTCTACGTGGACCACGAGTTACGGCTCAATGTGCCGTTTGGTACCCAAACGAAGGCCGTTCTGGAGAGGCTGGATTTAGCACAGAAGGCGTATCGGATTGCAGTGCAGAGCCTGACGGAGCGCGGCAACTCGGATCAGTTGCGTTGCAGTATCCTCGTTGGGCGAGACGTGTGTGTGGCGCCGACTCACCTCCGTGTTGAACGTGTAACGGCTACCTCGGCCAGCCTGACCTGGCTACCTAGCAACAGTAACTACGTGCACATTGTGTCTTTGAACGACGAAGAGTGCGAGCTGGTAAAGGCGGGATGCTATTCACTGTGCCTCAGTAACCTCACACCCAACCTGCATTACAGCGTTAAAGTGGAGGCCAGGCCGCACCGCACAGCCTGGGAACTACCGCCAGAGTGCCGAGAACGCAGAACCGTAGTGACCTCATTCACAACCCTGACTGCAGGTGAGATGCAAAGATCAGACCTGAAACTAGAGTATGTATGCTGATGCTACTCAACCAGAATACGTATTTTGCTGTAGCAGTACCGGCAAATGCATTGCAGCTTTTGACCATTTGACTTCTACAGGTTATCAGGCAAACATATCAAAGCACGTTTTGGCACGTAGCGATCAACCTTGACAGTTGCCATCAGTGGAGAATCTATACGAAATTTTTTTTGTTGTGATAGTCTTCTTCCCCATTGTGACGTACACTATATTGCCAAAAGTTTAGGACGCGCCTCCAAATCCTTGAGTTCAGGTGTTCAATCCCTTCATGGCCACAGGTGTATAAATCAAGCTCTAGGCCTGCAGACGCTTCTACACACATTAGTGAGAGAATGGGCCGCTCTCAGGAGCTCAGAGAACTCAAGCGTGATACCGTGATCGGTGAACACCTGTGCAATAAGTCCATTCGAGACATTTCCTCACTACTAAATATTCCATGCTCAACTGTTATAGCAAAGTGCAATGCAAAGCGTGTGATGCAGTGGGGTAAAGCGCGCCGCCACTGGACTCTAGAGCAGTGGAGACGTGTTCTCTGAGTGACCAATCACGCTTCTCTGTCTGACAATCCCATGGACGAGTCTGGGTTTGGCGATTGCCAGGAGAACGGGACTTGCCTGACTGCATTGTGCCAAGTGTAAAGTTTGGTGGATTATGGGTTGGGGTTGTTTTACAGCGGTTGGGATTGGCCCCTTAGTTCCAGTGATAGGAACTCTTAATGCTTCAAGACATTTTGGACAATTTCATGCTCCCAACTTTGTGGGAACAGTTTGGGGACGGCCCCTTCCTGTCCCAACATGACTGACCCAGTGCACAAAGCGTCGCTCCATAAAGACATGGATGAGCGAGTTTGGTGTGGAGGAACTTGAGTCCTGACCTCAACCCGATAGAACAGCTTTGGGATGAATTAAAGCCAGGCCTTCTCGCCCAACATCAGTGCCTGACCTCACAAACGCGCTTCTAGAAGAATCCCCATAAACACACTCCTAAACCTTGTGGAAAGCCTTCCCAGAAGAGCTGAAGCTGTTAGAGCGACAAAGGGTGGGCCAACTCCATATTAAACCCTATGGATTAAGAATGGGATGGCATTAAAGCTCATGTGCATGTAAAGGCAGGCGTCCCAAGACTTTTGGCAATATAGTGTATATCCAACTGAAATGGCTTCTGGAACAGGAACAAATGTAGGGTGGGGCTTTATTTTGTCCATGGGGAATTGATTGGATGCTTGTGGTTTGCTATTAGTGGACCTCGTGTGAGTGACAGCATCAGAGAAGAGATGTCGGTGCAAGAGAGAGGAGTTATTCTGATTAAAGATCGCAAGGCACAATTTAAAATTATGTGCATGCATAAATAATTTATAATAAATTTGGTAGCCCTTTATTTTACAGTTCTGTTCCCCATCTACATACTATGTAGTATGTACTTGACCCGGGCCTGAACCTACCCTAAACCTAGCCTTAACCCTTACTTTATGTTACCCAGTACTTTCTCAGGTAAGTACACTGTAAGTGCACATACAGTCAAATAAAGTGCAACCACAAATTTAGTACTTATGTATTAATTTATGTGCCATAAAACCAAGGTGGTTTACTTTGCACGGAAGCATTAAAAGTGGTAGCCCGTTTCCTTATACATGGATTTATATGCTATATGTGAATATTGTCACCACATTATTTGACGTATGCAGTGGTAATAGGCATTTTGGTTGACTAGTATATGGAACGCTTCTAGCTATGTTGTTTCATTTCAGAATATAAACACCATAATGGAAAAAGAATTGGAATAACATTCACAGATGAAATTTTTATGTGTATTAAGAAAGAGCCTATTTTTATTTTATGTTAACTTGAACATTTCTAGGTTTGACCTTTGACGCTTTCATTTGTCTCCTAGGTCCTCCTGATGCTCCTCTGGATGTGCAGTTGGAGCAGGGCCCGTCTCCGGGAATAGCTCAGATCAGCTGGCTGCCCGTTACTATAGATGCTGCCGGGACGTCCAATGGCGTCCGAGTCACTGGCTACACCATCTACGCTGACAAGAAGAAGGTGAATGACTATGACTAATTTGAATTATCTTAACGAAATAACAAAAAAAGGTGTCTGAAAATAAGGGTGCGTTCACACTTGTAGTTCGGTTCGTTTGGTTTGCTTGGTTCGGACCAAAAAACAAAAACAAAATGTATAGTCCTGGGGCCTGTACCATGATGGTAGTTTAACAAACTCAGGGTTACAGGATTAGTTTCGAGTTGACAAAACCAAACCAATCTATTCAGGCTTTTTTGCTACCATGACACTGATCATCAACTTTCTCTGTTAACTCAGGCTTTGATCCTGAGTTTCAGAGTTTAGCTGTGACATCAGCCAATCACATGCTGTGGATCAGTGGAACTGAGATTGACTTCTATCTTCTGCAGAATATTAAAGTAGTACAAAAATTTTAAAAATTGAAACACATTTAAACAGCAAGAAGAAAAGAGCTGTCTATGAAGGAGGACAAATTAAAGAAAAATTCTTATGTCAATGCAAGTAAAAGTTATGAAGTTAGTTTAGTTGATATATAGAGAGAATTGAACATTGAAGCTCACATTAGGGATGGGCATTTCAAGCAAAAATGATATTCGAAGATCGCTGGGAATTATTCGATTTTTATTCGAAAATCGCAACTCCTCCCCCGCATGCACGCATGTACGCATGTATAGGTTACACACATAAACAGAGAGAGAGAGAGAGAGAGAGAGAGAGAGAGAGAGAGAGAGAGAGAGAGAGAGAGAGAGACCATTCACACTCTCAATCTGTATGATAACAAACTGTTTAATTCATTAGGGAATAGGCTATATCAACTCAAGCCATATTATTGTAACATGCTGAAACATATGACTGTAATGTGACATCGCCCCAAGTTACCTGATAAATGCCACAAGTCTACAGCGTGCGCGTGAGACGTTATTCTTCTGTTGTCTCAGGGCGTTTTTACTTTGGCATTTTAGTTCGGAATGGGGCACGGTTAGCATGAAAAATTGCTAATGTGAAAGCTTACCTACAGAGCTTGGTCTGCACTGAGGTACCGAACCCGAGAACACACAACCGGAGTTCGGAGCTGAGCCGTGATTCACGTGAATGTGCAAACAACACTCGGGTGCGCACTTGTTGTGGAAGAAAGTAACCAGCGCATGCGTTTTAGCCGATTACAATGTCATTAGTTCAATAACATACACGTAAGAGATGATAGTGTTGATGATTTAGCTGAGATACGATCGCGAGAGCGAGCCTGCAGTGTATTCGCGCATAGTGCAATCAGGGCAGCAAATGAATGGCAATTCACCGTCTCCTCAAAAGAGTCTGTTTGCAAGCAGCAAAGCCGCCTTCAAGCGACACACATACGGTAAACCCAAGTGTCGTTTACTCAGCTGCACATAATAGCACCAAATTAATTGAAAAATGCCCATATTGACCCGCGTTCTGTTTTCTATCACGCCCGTGCACGTTTGTGATGACGTAAGATGAACGCAAACGCACCAGGGTTCAAGTTGAGTGTGAAACCAGACCAACACTGCGGAGGCGGAGGGAACAATCAGACTCGGACCTCAGCAAACGTGTCCAGTATAAAACACCCTGAGAGCGTTACTGGCAGCTTTAGGAGCGTTACTGGCAGCGCCTCTGGTTACATGAACGCGTCAGCACCGACAACATGGGGATTTTTTTGGGACGATAATCGCACATACTATTCGATATTCTATAATTAAATAACTAATCGAATATTCGAAAATCGCGACCCATCCCTAGCTCACATGTAGTCATTTTTATAGCTTTATTTATTGATTTGAGCTTATTTGTATTACCTTTATATAGGCTATTTATATTAATTTTAACAAAGTGCCTATTAATGATTGCTTAACTAAAATGATATGTGTAACTGATTAAGGATATAATTACATAAATGATATATAAATCATTCAAAATTATAATCATTATAAATAAGCATTGTTAAAAGCCAGACGCTTTAGTCTTTATAAACCATTTGCTATGTCGTGACCTTTAATTTGGAGTAGAAAAAGGGGGAGTGACTTTATTGCATCAGAGGCGTGTCACTTTGCTCACAGCTGATTGGTCCAATATCAGTTTGAGATCTCTTATCCAGAACATAACCTGCCCTTGAGCAGGTTAGCCGTGGAACGTAAGTTACTATGGCGATGAACACTGCTAAAATCCAAACCACTTTAATGGTACCTAAAACCCAGGATTGGCACAAACTAAGCTTAAACATATCTGGTTAGCCAGCTAATCCAGCTTCATTGTATAGGCCCCTGGTCCGCTTAGCATTCACACTGGCATTTTTAACAGCGAACTTAATGTTACCGAACCAAAGGCATAGGGATACGGTCACAACCTGATTGGTTGGCTTTTATGACGTATATTTCGTGACAGAGCTTGCTTACCGAACATTCGAAACAATGTGTGCTGGATTAAACGCGATCATTTTATGCATGTACATATGGCTTTATTTTTACCAGCTGAGAACTCCCGAAGAGCTCATAAAATGTTCAAAACAGTAGCACGATTTCCTCCGTTGTGTGCAGAAATGATGATCTGCATATATTGATGAGGCACTTTACCTCTCGCTGCTCCACATTTGCCCTCTACTCATTTTGGATACACCGATCTTTCCGCATCGTCAAATCAGCTGACTTGTAGCGTCGCATCTTGTGACAGCAGCACGTCCTGTTTTTGGGTCGTTTACATGTCTTTGGTCAGTGTTGAGTTCATATATCAATCGAACCGCACCAGAGTTGGTTTGGAAGCAGATCAAGACCCATCTCTTTAGCGTCTCGGTCCGCTTGTTTGGTGCGCTCCAGGGTTCGGATGGCAGCATTCACATATGGTAGACAACCAGACATATCACAACCAGGTAGCTGCTGGTAGAGGTGTTAGTGTGGCCAGCAGGGGGCGCTCACCCTGTGGTCTGTGTGAGTCCTAACACCCCACTATAGTGATTGGGACACTATACTGTAACAAGCACCGTCCTTCGGATGAGACGTTAAACCGAGGTCCTGACTCTCTGTGGTCATTAAAAATCCTTCGATAAAGAGTAGGGGTGTAACCCCGGCATCCTGGCCAAATTTTCCCATTGGCCCCTCTCCATCATGGCCTCCTAATCATCCCCATATACAGATTGGCTTCATCACTCTGTCTCCTCTCCACCAATCAGCTGGTGTGTGGTGGGCGTTCTGGCGCAACATGGCTGCCGTCGCATCATCCAGGTGGATGCTGCACATTGGTGGTGGTTGAGGAGATTCCCCGTTCTATATGTAAAGCGCTTTGAGTGCCTAGAAAAGCGCTATATAAATATAACAAATTATTAAATTATTATATGTTCAAATGAACCGCACTAACCGAGCAATCGCACCAGGGTTCGTTTTAATCCAACAAAACATGACAAGTGTGAACGCGCACACTAAATTAAAATTTTGCATTATTTCTGAGTGTTCAATGCGACTGTACTATTGCTTCTGTCTTCAGGTATTAGAGGTGTCATCGCCCACAGCAGGCAGCGCTCTGATTGGTCCATCTCAGATCCAGACGTTACAGGCGGCCCATGAACTCACCGTGCGAACCATGTCAGCTTTTGGCGAGTCGGTGGACTCATTGTCGGTGAACGTGCCCGCCAAATTGCCTGCCATCATGTCCGGTGCCTCATTGCCTCAAAGCCAGTCTGTGCCAGCCGCCGTCAGTGTCCTCACGGCCAGTGCCAATCCAGACCCTGCTGTCTGTGCCACATCTCTCTCTGCTGCCAAAACGCCCATTCTGCCACACGCTGCTACACTAGATGAGCACATCACTGGTCCTGTTCGGGGAGTCTATGTCAACACGCCCAAAGCAGTCACTCGTGAGGTGCCTCCTTCTCCTGCATCCTATGTAGAAGCCTGGGCAAACCCAACATCAACTGCACCATTGTCGGCTGCTATGGCAGCACAGGAAGCACTGTCACTATGTGCCTCGCTTACTAACACAACGGTGGGTCTCAACTAAATTTCTACTTGTCTACAGTTTTAGTCACTACTCAGTCATTTAGCAAATTCTTTTAGAGCCAAAAATGAAAATGTATAAACGTGTTACACACAAAAAAAAGAATGTCTACATATGCTGTCGAGATCCCAAAATGACAAAAAAAGCAACACCAAATGTATCATAACAGTAAACAGTAGTGTTGCATAATGATGAAACCATTATTCACCGAAACTCTGGGGCGTCTTCTCATGCCCTAAGTATAAAGAGTCAAACTTGATAGCCACTATATTTGTAACCGGTCCTACTCGACTGATTTCGATTTGAACCGGCCTCTCCGGCATGGGCGCTTATAAGGACGCTAGCACACCTCTTGAGGCCAGGGGAGTAAGGTTTACACACGTGTTTTACTAGCTTGCCTAAAACCTCACTCCCATACAGGTCACAGCACCAAATGTAACCGGTCCTACTCAATCTGCTCCGAGGGGATTCGAACTGGCGTCTCTGACATGGGAGGTAGGCACGCTAACAAGGATGTTAAAGAAAGCAGCCTCTAGCGTCAATCACTAGCACATCTCTTGAGGCCAAGGAGTGAGGTTTACATGCACAGCTCTTACTAACTTGTCTCCGTTACACTCATCCTCCTAAACCTCACTCCCATCCGGGTCACGGCACCAAATGTAGCCAGTCCTACTCGACCCTCTCCGAGTGGGATTCGAACTAGCGTCTCCGACATGGGACAAGGACGCTAAATACTGTAGCGTCAGTCGCTAGAACGCCTCTTGAGGCCATGGGAGTGAGGTTTAAATGCACAGCCATCTTAATGTATAATGTAGAACTGTTTTAGTTGATCTATATTGTCTGTGTGCAGAGACATGGGATGTATAGTTTCTATCTGCTTGAGTAGTAAAAGTGTTATCTATCAACAGGTGAGTGTATCTGCACCCATGGTCACATCTGCACCTGTGGTCATGCCTGTGCCTGTTGCCACACCAACATCCATGGCTGTACCTGCTCCCTTGAACACATCAGTATACATACCCACGCCAGTGTCCATGACAGTGCAAGGTCCTGTGGTTGTGCCAGCACCTGCCGCCATGCCTGTGCCCATGTCTGCACCAATACCTGCAACTGTTGGCGTACCTGCATCAGTGCAAGTGCAGTCCAGTGTGGCCCCTGCTACGCTGAACCCCAGCAGAGAGACAGACAGCCCAGGAGTCCAACGTCCTGTTGCCTCCCTCTCCGAATTCCTGGAGGACCCCCGTGCCAAACTTCATACACCGCCACCAAGTACCAGCTGCCCCAAAGTTAACATCCCAGGAAAAGACTCTCTTGATGTTCTGGATACACACCCACTGAGGCCTCCCAATCCATCGCCTTTTGAGTCTGAGCCCGAGGAGGACAGGGAAAACTCAAGGCTTGCGTCCATCGAGGAGTTCCTGCGGCCTGTACCTCAACCTCGTATTAAGGTCAGTTCCCAAACCAAATCTGGTTTGCATGTGTACCGGTGCAATTGATGTCATTTTAGACTACACTTTTTAGAATATCTTACTTTCAGAGCTAATCTTCCTTCCTTAATATACACATTTATTCCATCAGAGAAACACCTTTAGATGCATGAACTGTGTGTCTTGTTACTTTGACGTGAACTTTATGTGTTGTGCTAGTGCAGGGCTGTCCAATTTTGCTTCTGGAGGGCCACTGTCCTGCAAAGTTTAGCTTATACCCCAATTAAACACACCTGAACTGGCTAAACAATGTCTTTGGGCTTACTAAAAACTTCCAGACAGGTGTGTTGGAGCAAGTTGGAATTAAACTCTGCATGAAGGTGGCCCTCCTGGAATGGACCCCTATCCTAGAGTCTCAGAAACCTGTTGAAATTGTTGTTTCTGTGGTACGCTATCAGGTATATGCTGGTGGTCTTATAGACCCTCCTCCAGACTATCATGGGGAGAGCAGTCGGTCTGATCTGTCTGACATACTGGAGGAAGAGGAGGAAGATCTGTACTCTGAGTCTATCACTGACGTCCCCTCCAGAGGTTATGGTACAGCTCCTAGGGGAAGGGTATGTACATGCACATGAATGGTGTAGTATTCCTCAGTGAACCTTTGGACAAAATGTTGAGTCTTGTTGCGACGTAGCAAGTTGTGATTGTCTGTAATTGTGCCTTGTGATACAGGCACGCAATTACTCAAGAACATTTTAGGATACAAAGTTAGCCATACTTGTCTTTTATGTTCTTTCTGTTCTTATATTTCCTCTGTTGCATTTTAATTTTCTTGTTTCTTTTTCTTGTTTTCTTCAATTTTCAACTTTTGACACCAAACAAAACCAACCATTTTTCTCCTCTGTATGCTTTCAATCTATCGCCTTGTCCTTTCCTAAATCTAAACCCCAGTGTGAAATGTGGGAAACTGACAGTGATGAAGAAATTTTAGAGAGGATTATAAAGCTCCCCCCTCAGGCCTTACACAACAAACACCTATTCAGCATCCCAGAAGTCACGGAGGAGGAAGACAACACCGAATCAGAACCCCACAATAGACATTCCCCGGGCCGGACTGCTTCAGGCAAGGGCCACCAGAGTGGACACGAGGGTCGCCGTCATTCTCCCCTCCGCCACAATCATGGACATAAAACTGAATCCGAATCGCCTGTAGTGAGGTACAAAGGGACTAGGACTAGACCCAGAGTGCACTACGCTGACACAGTGGACACCATCAACTATCAGGATGAGGAGGAGGCAGAGTTGGACTCTGACAGTAGCCTGTACGCTGGGCCTAGTTCTGGAAGTGTGGGTGTGCGCCGCACACAGCACAAAGGACATGGCGACCGACTCAGAAGAGAAGCCTTGCTCCGTAGTCAGATGACTTCAGATCTCTCTGGCATTGTGGCATCTTCGGGAACAGGGCAGGGATCATATTTAGTTAGCAAGACCATACACCGTGTGAGGTCACCCACCGGACCCTCAACAGAGATTGATGTAGAGTATGGAACCGATAATGATGAGGAGCCTCACTTTGACCCTGGAGAAGTGGTGTTGGAGCAGATGAGCTCTGAGTGGTGGGTGGAGGGTGGTAACAATGAGTACCACAACCTTCCCTTGACATGCAGACTCCAGCCGGAGCTGCCCCTAAGCAACCGCTCATGGGTGGGTTGTCCTCTGTCCATCTGTCTCCTTTAGTACCAAAGCCATCTTCCCTTAAGACGCTCTCTTTGAGAACCTGCCCATCCCTATAGGAGAAGGCTGAAACCTTTTGCCTCCTAAAAGCGAAGATGAGCACTGGTTTGCACCCACATCAGTTGCTATTCTTATCAGTTCACTGTAGCTTAACTTGTCCAACTGGCGTTAGCCAATTGAGCAATTCTGCTCCCAGTTCCACTTAACAATTTCATTAAGAATCCTTTCAGCAATTTTGAGAAAGAGTGGACAAAAGTATTGCATTCACTACACTAGGCCCTCTGATATGTATATTGCATGGTTAGAATGCAGGAAAGAAGTTAAGGAAGAACGTTACAGAATAAGTTATTCTTCTGAATAAGACGGGGTTTTCGATTCCCAGCTTTGCATTAATTTACCACATATGATGTTGAGGTTATTGTGCTCTATGGGATTCCACCAAGTACTCAAATGACTCGCCAACACTAATTCTACTGTGGATGCAAAAGGTTTAAGCCTGTACATGTCGTTCCTTGCATTAGATTGTGTACCCTACACCCTTTCTCCCAGTCTCTAGTCAAGGCATCTTCATATTTGTAGTTGTGTAGCTGACAGCACTGCTCTATGTATTTGTCCTACATCTTACTGTATTCTTTCAAGTGTTCAGTTAGAATGTTGCTATGCTAAGGCCGTGGCTTTGCATTACCGCTCAACAGGTTCATTGCTATCGTGCTTCTCTTTTCCTTGCTATAAATGGGATGCTTCTTGTCCCATGTGTTGTCAAGGTTGTCCAGAGACTGCTTGAGTGGTTAAAGCAGAGATGTGCTGTTTGAAACTGTATGTTGTACCTTGCACAGGGATCTCCTTGTTGTTCCTATAATTCCTCTGTGTTATGAAGAACAACCCTAAGTGCTGCTTCTGTTTATCTGGAATCAAATGTTGCTTGAACAGTAGTGTTACGTGATTGTGTGTGTGTGTGTGTGAGAGAGAGAGAGAGAGAGAGAGAGAGAGAGAGAGAGAGAGAGAGAGAGAGAGATTTGTGTGCGTATTTCAGGGCTCCAGGCTAATTGAACAAAAAAGTTTGCATCACCTTCCAATCTACATTAGCCAACAACACCAAAACTTCATGTTGTGTAATTATGTGGCTTCTTTAAAACTCTAGGAAAGTGTGCAAACACATAATTGCGTGGCTAATGCAATTGCAACCAGTTGTAAATAGCTAGAAGCTCTTGTAAACACCCATGACCCTATTTTAACCATCTAAGCGCATGGTCTGAAGCGCATGGCACAGGTGCAGTTAGTGCTTGTCCGAATCCACTTTTGTTTGTTTAATGACGGGAAAAATGGTCAGCGCTCCTGGCGCATGGTCTAAAAGGGTTGTACTAGTCTCCTAATGAGTCATGGGTGTGTGTTTGGGCATACCGTGCAATAAACCAATCATCTCCCATTCTCTTTAAAAGCCATTTGCGCTCGCACCATGGAGGATTCGCAATTTGGTGAATTCGCAAAATGGTGTAATTTGGTAGCGGAAACACTGAATGCTTCTCCAGAGAGGAATCCTTTTATTTATTTATTTTATTTCGCAGTCTATTTCCGTTCCTCAAAATAGCAATGCGCCAACACCTGAACACACCTGGGTCAGGCTGAAACTAGCAAAAAAACACTCGCGCCTGGCGCCGCATTTCGCAGGGTGTATGTTAGAGCCCATAGTTGTGTAGACAATGTTTCAGATCTTTTGGTTAACTGGTAGCATGCTAAGCTAAGGAAGCTTAAACTGGAACACGGTCTACTGCAAATGTTCCAAATGCAAGCTTAGCAATCCATATATAACGGACTGTTATTTGCCAAGGAAAAAGTATAACTTGGCCCCAAAATGCTTTATTAGCAGCAAGTGGCTCACAAGTGATTGTTCTAGTCTGGAGCCCCTAGTGTTCATATGTGGTATTACATGCAATTTGTGTGATGTTGTTGTCATGCCACTGTGATGTTAGTCAGTGACTGTTTCCCACCATTGTCATCATCTAACTGTTTGTTTCTCTCACATTAGGAGGCAGGTGGAAGAGAAGCGTTGTCGGCAGATCCAGGTGCAATGTGGTGCGATGCAACCCAAAAATCAACACGCTCTGAAATTAGACTGCATAGAGGTGAGACTCTCTCACTTCCCTCTCTCTCACTCTAGAAGCAGATTAACTCTAGACAGCTTGTCATGACACAGGAGGAATTGACAACTATGGAAATAGCTTCCGGGATAATACCTGACCACTGTGTACTGCATACAGCTCTCGTTTAGATCACATCCTTTTCTCTCTCTCGTTGAACTCTAAATTGCCCTTCTTCTCCAAATGCACTTTCAACCACACCCAACCGAGTATCTAAATCGGGACTTCTTTTGTTCCTAAGTAAAACTCATTAGTATTGTTTTCTGGGGCTGATTTATTGCTCATTCTATTTGATTAAATTGAAAAATCGGCTTTTCTACGTGAACAGATGTACAATTTATGTGGCGAGTCAAGCCATGTCTAGTGGCCATAATATCATAGAGATTTGGAAGTGGACAACTTCTGACCATATCCCAGAATACCTTGTACCCTAGTGTCACCCTAGCATCCGTTACTACAGACAAACCCTCATCCTAATATACACCATTGCACAATTTGTACTGTATTTTTGAATCCGTGCGTTTCCTTTGACGACATCCGCAAAAGAAGGTAGCACTGGATATTTGCCCTCAAATTTGACACACAGAGGTTGTGAAATGTCCTCTTTCCTTTGCCCTGCCCTTGATTGTTGCTACAGATGGCCTTGATCCTCACTAATGAGATGAGCACATCTCACTGCTGGAGCTTAACACGAACATGACAGACACCCATTACCACCACTGATCATGCTTCTCTGTTTTACACTATAGTCCTGACCCCGCCCCCTTCTAACTAATCCAGAAACGGGAATACGATCCTGATGAATTCAGGGTGCTGACCCTCGACCTCTTGACCTTGAGTCCGGCTGTCAGACTCCAGAGTACAATTTTGCATGCATGTCCAATACATAGCACAGGTGGTTTTGGGGCGCGTTTGGGTTTGCTTTACATTTGTTTACACAGTTTGCAGTTGCATTTATTCATTTAGAAGACACTTGGCTGACTTAAAGTAATACGTTTGTACCTACACCGTCTCCAGTTGAATAAATTCATGTAGTATCTGAGATGCTAGGAGAACCTTGTTTAAAATTGAGCACCAATATTGATTGAGCACATTAGAATGATTTCTGAAGGATCATGTGACACTGAAGACTGGAAAAGCATTGCATAAATAGACAACAGTTCTGTATTAATATTTCAGAATATTACAGTTTTTACTGTATTATTCATTATATAAATGCAACTTTGGTGAGCCTAATCTTTCGAGAACACAATTACTCCAAACTTTTGACCAGTCGTGTAGTTTCAAGCTGTCCCATGAGAACATTATTCAAAAGTTTGTCGATATCTGAATAGACATAAGTGTGTCTTTGTCTCTCGCTGTCGCTCTCACGCTGTGCAGATGACTGATGTGCGCACGTTTCTCTAGCGGCTCATGGCGGCTTAGGATCAGGAGGTTTTAGTATGATTACCTCACTTAAGGACACGCCTGGGCCGCACCATTATTTTTTTCAGCCGGGGGGAGACATTTGATGTTAGTTCACTGGCTTTAATGTTTGGAATGCATCTAGGAAAATTGCCTAAAATATATATATTTTATTGTAATGAAACTTTGCACAGCTCCCCCCCCCCCCCCCCTCCCCAAAAAAGTAAATTGGCATGATATCCAGATCGACCACCACTGTGTTGCTGCGTGTAAATGTTACTCTTTGTACTCTTTGGTGTTGCAGAGCCCAGACCATCTGGAGAAAATGAGGTCAGAGTCTTCGTTGCCCTCTTCCCATATGAACCTGCAGTCATGTCACCCAATCCTGACGCTGCTGAAGAGGAACTTGCCTTTAAAGAGGGCCAGATTATCAAGGTTTGACTTGACTTTATGATTTTCACACATGCTTTAGTTTTTAACAGTAGACCATACTAGTGGAGGCCAGATAGTAGTCGCTGTGCGAGTAAACCTCACTCCTCTGATCGCAAGAGACGCTCTAGGGACTGACACTAGATGTTGCAGCCTTTAGCCTCCTTGTTAGAACGTCTGACTCTCATGCTGGCGGACCCGGGTTCGAGTCCCGCTTGGAGCTAGTGGTTCAAACAGGAGGGGTTATATTGGTGCCGTGACCCGGATGGGAGTGAGGTTTAGGGGATGAGTGTAACAGAGGTCAGCTAGTAGTTGCTGTGCGAGTAAACCTCACTCCTCTGATCTCAAGAGACGCTCTAATGACTGACACTAGCGGTTGCAGCCTTTAGCCTCCTTGTTAGAGCATCTGACTCTCAGGTTCGAGTCCCGCTTAGAGCGAGGCGTTTCGAACAGGACCGCATGAAACACGAGTTGTGATGGTCTTCTCTTTCCTACTATGACATACAAAGCATCGTACTGAAAGTATCGTTAGCCAAATAAGTTCTGTCATTATCATCATAGTTCAACGAGTATGTGTTTCCCGAAACCATAGTTCCAGCAAACATTCACAAACTTGTGTTGTTGGAACGACAGCTCTCGACCTGGGGTTAGGCGTATAGTTTGCATGACATGTGGACTTAATAAATCCTTAACTTGAGCAATGCAAGTTGACATTCGGTACAATCTATTTATTTTATTTAGAAATATACGAACGTCATTCACGTCTTTTAGTTTGTCGAGAGATTTAAAGCACCGTATTTGAAGAGTACGGAAGAACAAGCATATGATTGAGTCTGGAAATAAAGCGAAATAACTGAGATAAATGGAAAATTAGTCCTCATATGCAATGTCCGTAATTTATATAAAAACAAAAAATTTGGCGTTAAAGGGTCATGAAACCCCCTATTTCAGCAGCCGTCAGTTCTCTCCACAGTTTTGAAAACTGCTATAAAAGTGGGCGTGGTTAAAGTGGAGACAGACTGACAACAGTTATATGAGCTGTTTGATCAGTTAATGGGCCGTAAAGAGCGGTTAAACTAACAGTGTGGATGAATCGCGTTCGTTTCGAAGACTCAGGATCTACTGAAGAGAACTTATCTGACAGAAACTCTTACAAATCAAAAACAAACACTTGTTTTTGATCCATTAATGCATCTCTCATAAGGACACGCAGACTCATGAATAATTAAGCGAGTCGTCTTCTCATAGGATAAAGGACACGCAGACTCATGAATAATTAAGCGAGGCGTCTTCTCATAGGATAAGGACACGCAGTCTCGTGAATAATTAAGCAAGCCGTCTTTTCATAGGATAAGGACACGCAGACTCATGAATAATTAAGCGAGTCGTCTTCTCATAGGATAAAGGACATGCAGACACATGAATAATTAAGCGAGTCGTCTTCTCATAGGGTAAAGGACATGTAGACATGAATAATTAAGTGAGGCGTCTTCTCATAGGATAAAGGACATGCAGACACCTGAATAATTAAGCGAGCAGTCTTTTCATAGGATAAGGAAACGCAGACTCATAAATAATTATGAGACACTGATGAGTCATCGCTGTACTATAGTACGAGAAAACGTCACATTCTGTGACGTTGATACAAAGATGAATTTAAACCCGGTAGTTGAATATAGCGCAAAAATGTTTAAAATTCACTTTTATCTCCAACAATTAAAACGAATGGATGGTAACATTGACTTCTATGATGCTCAACACTCATAACTCTGTTAAAATCTCAGAAAATTTGGTTTAAGGTTTCATGACCCTTTAATTCGATCTCAGACGAATTCATTAACCCTCATCCTTTCCTCGCACTTTGTAACACATCCTTCCCTCGCAGTCAAAATGAGCCCCAGAAAGCTTATTTCATTTCATTTTGATAATATTTTTTAAAAAAATTGGTGACCTTATGATGGCCTTATAGCTCTGTCTATATGGAGCGGATGAGCTGTCCTGCTCGGTCCTAAAGTCAGTATGCATTCAAATACACATGTAGACAGTATAAAATCATTTTATTTGGTAAAGTTTTAGCATTTTCATTTGAATTTTGAGATATTTTTTGTGTACTGAAGCATTCATCACATTCCAATCATTCCTTAGGGGGTCATATTGATGCGTGAGGGAAGGATTTGTTACTTTTTTTTACATTTCAACCCCAAAACTCATCGAATCCAGTCTTTTTTATGTGTGTGTCTTACTGACAGATTTGCGACAACACGGTTTCGGGAAACCGTCGTGAATAGCTTGTTGATTTCTTCAACGATGAACATTGGCCACAATTAATGGCTCCCTTTTATTCAATACGTATTGCTACTTCCTTTTCCCTAGATAACAGCTCTGATTCTTCTCCTATAACGCCTGATGAGTTTGGAGACCAGACACCATTCATTCCTCTATAGAAAATCTCTCCACATCCTTCAAATTCCCAAGTCCATGTTGATATACTCTCCTCTTCAGTTTTCTATAGGGTTCAGATCAGGGGACTGCAATGGCCATGGCATTGTTGTGTTGATTTTGTTGTCCTGATGGAAGATCCAACCACGGCCCATCATAAGATTTCTATAAGGCAACACTATATATAAGCCTACAAATGCCACTGTAGATAAAGCATTCGAAATATAATAAAGTTCAATCAATGTTCAATGCAGTGTTTCTTCTCTGCAGGTTTATGGGGACAAAGATGCAGATGGTTTCTACCGAGGCGAGGCGGGTGGTCATCGTGGCTTTGTCCCGTGTAATATGGTTTCAGAGATCCAGGTGGATGATGAGGAGACCAGAGACCAGCTCCTGATGCAGGGCTTCCTCGCCACGGAGGCTTCTATGGAAAAGATAGGTGTGTTTATCGTTGCATGTGTCCAAACACCTCCATCTCTGTTTTCACTCCAACATATCATGTTACTAGTCAGATTTGAGAAAAATTGTACCGGTCTTGCTGATATCCAGCCCAGCAAATCCAGTTCTTTTAGGATAGCTTTGTACTCCAGGGAGCCGCCTACCTAGACAGCATTGAATGCATCACAAATGCACTTGATGCAAAGTTAACTTGTGCACAAATTTGGTGCAAAAATATTGCATAAATCATCACTTCCCGTGAAATTGGTGTAAAATAAGTTCCTTCAATATGGCTCTTTTCCCTTCATCATAAATGAGTGTCGTCTTAGAGCGTCAGATGAAACACGATAAACGCTGTCCTGTTCTCTTGCGTTGGGATGCTGGCATTTGGGAGTTAAACCAAATCATTATGATCACAGACTTTGACTCAGAACCACACATTTGAGATTCTGCGATGTGATTGGTCTGCTGGTTAGTCCAGTTATCCAATCACATCCTCTGTTGAAGCACATGAGTTTCTGGTTGTGGATTGAGGGATTTATTCAGTAATTGTGTTTCTAACTTAGTCTTCTTATCGGATACAATTGTATCCGCCTCAATTGATCGCATTGTTTATGTTTCGATCCAGTGTTTTTTATGCAATATCCCAAAATGTGCACAAAATAGGAGGATGGAAACATAGCTACTAATGCATTGAATTGTTACAAAAAATATTTTTCTATTCATCAAATAATTCTGAAAAGACAACATGTCAAGGTTTCCACACAAATATTAAGCAGCTCAACTGTTTTAAACATTGATAATAATCATAAATGTTGCAAATCATCATATTAGAATGTTTTCTGAAGGGTCATGTGACACTGAAGACTGGAGTAATGATGATGATAAATTCAGCTTTGATCTCAGGGATAAATTACAGTTAACTATACACCAGTCAGGCATAACATTATGAGCGCTGTAGTCTGACGGACATTTATTTAAGGTCATAATTTGAGCAAGAAAAAGCCACAGCGGATATTTTAGCAGAGCAAGATTCACGCTTGTGTAAACAGGCTTTAAAATAGGTTTTGAGGAACTTCGGTTTCCCTCGAATTTAACTTCTTAAAGTGTTAGCAGTGGATGAGGGCTACTTTTGTGTACTTCGTAACAGTGCATGAAGTCTTTTTTCTCTCTAAGGGAAGACACTACAGGCAAAACCATGTTTTTATCATGCACTGGTCAATTTTAGAGATTAGTGGAAAGAAAAGATCCAAAATACACATTTACGTGTTTATTTTATTGTAGATTTTAAAGGGTTTTAGAAGCTTTACATACACCAAACCAAACATTTTATTCATTAAAACTAAAAAAAATTGTCTGTTGACCTTATTTTCTGATTTATGAAATCCAAAATCCGCTCTGTAATAACCTTTAAAGGTGCCCTGCTACACAAAACCGTTTTTACTTATACATTTTTTAAAATATGTTAGGTCCATATGTGTTTGTGTTATGTCGTGAATGTGAAAATGAACTGCGACTGTCAGCTCTAGCCACTGAAAATAAATAAGTGGAGAAATCAGGATGATTACAAAACCTGATAATGTTGTAGAGATAATGAAGATAAAGATAATGTTGCCTGAGCTCATTACTATTCATGAGCTCGCCCAGTTTAGACCACGCCCACAGAATTCTTCTAGCGCAGTGACTGTTTTCGATTCATACACAGCAAGGATGGCTGAACGCCATATATATATATATATATGGCAATAAACCTGAAGAAGCCATTTCTGTAGCGATTCCAGACGAGAGTAAACACAGTTCCTCTACTTGTTGCGCTGGGTAAACGATGCTGATAGCCAGGCTCTCATTGGCTAGCTGTTAGCCAATCAGAGTCGAGCAGCTTAGCTCGTTGAATATTAATGAGAACTGAGCTGAGTCTTCCTGCAGGCTTTCTATACCACGCTAGAATGGCTTGAAACAAGGTAACCTGGGCATTTTTTTATCCGCAGTCCATGGTAGAACTTCAGACATTACCACAAAAGTAATGCAATACGTGTGGCAGGGCACCTTAAGCTCTATGTTAACAAAAATTATAGAATTCTGAACCTGATTTTATTCAATGTTTTGGAAATGTATGCATATGCATGCTTATTTAATTAGATAATGCATCATTTGCATATTTAGCACCTTTCGGAAATCGTATAATACAAAACTATTGTCTTAATTCTGCGTTCACACCAAACGCGAATAGAGCGTCTGGAGCGAGGGATTTCAATGTAAAGACGGTTCTCTATGTCCCGAGTCAATGTAAAGACGCGCTTCTGGAGGTCCTGCGGTGCGATGGACGCGTTTCCGCCTCATTTGTGTCTCTGTGGTGGTTAAACATGAGATATAATTCATCTTGTGTGGATCTAACGGCCGATCTTTGCTCTCATGGATCTATAATTTGTTCCCTGGCAAATCGTTTTGACTGAGGGCAAAGAGAAGTTTCGTAACTTAATTTTTTTAGGATATTTAAATACAGATGCAGTGAAGATAATGTAGGAGTTGCCTGGACCACATTTGTGTGAATATTAATGTTTAAATTTTTTTTTTAATGAAAATGAAAAGAGGCAGAGTGGTGTTTTATGACATATTTCTCCTGGAGCACCTTGAACGCGCGTCTATTTCGCTTCAAACACTCGATTTATACCCACTGTGGACACGCAAATTGATTCAAAATGTTCAAGCGTCCAACTAGACGCGATTTTGACGCTCAATTTGCGTTTGGTGTGAAAGCAGCATTAATGTTCTGTCAGAAATATGGCGATCTCTTAATAGTTTTACTCCATTCATCTGTAGTGTCTTGCTTTAAATAGTTGCTCATGGAGGAATGATTAGTACTTTTTATGTAAATGATGTATCATAAGCCTAATGAAGTTCTATTTTGCTTGAAAAAGTAGGCACCATGTTGATATCACAATACAGGCCGAATATAACTTTTCCACACATTTCTGCAGTTCCACTGCATTTCTTGATTTAATTTGGTTCATGTTTCACAGTCCCAGTTTCATTTCAGATCACAAAGCGTTGTCATTTTTTACAAAAGTGCCAAAGTCCTGTCGTTGTAATGTGTGTGTTTTTGTGGTCACTGTATGAGCAGTTCAAAGAGCAACAACATGGATCGTCTCTCCCAGAATGCTTTGCTGCAGTGGCGGTTCAGCCCTTTCTTTCTCACTGTGGCGCCTCATTGCTGATGCTAATGCTTATTCTGTTGTTTAAAGGGTTAGTTCAACCAAAAATGAAAATTCTGTCATTTACTCATTCTCACGTGACAGCACGTTTGAGCTTCAGCACGAACCAATGAGGTTCATTCTCGTGTTACGCATCACGCTTGAGCTTCAGCTAGAGGTTTATTCTCGGCTCGATTGATTAGTTTTATGTAGGGCTGTCAAAAGATTAATCACGATTAATCCAAAATAAAAGTTTGTGTTTACATAATATATGTGTGTGTACTCTGTTAATTATTATTTATATATACACACACATTCATGTATATATTTAAGAAATATTTGATTGTATATACATTTATATAATCTATAATATATATAAATATAAATGTTTTATATATAAAAATAATATTTTTTTCTTAAATATATACATGCTTGTGTGTGTATTTATATATAAATAATAATTAACAGCGTACACACACATATATTATGTAAACACAAACTTTTATTTTGTATGCGATTAATCGCGATTAATCTTTTGACAGCCCTAGTTTTATGATCTCTATCTTCATTTGTCTCTAAAGATGAATGAAAGTCTCATGGGTTCATAACAACATGAGGGTGAGTAAAAGGTGACACGTTTCACTTTTGGATGAACTTTTTCTTTAATATCTTGTTTTCAGCTTGGGTTTTGCTTTTCTTTTGGCTTCTCATTCATTCTTGTCTGCCTACTTGTCTTTTTTCCCTCGTATCCTGTTTAAATTTCATAAAGACGCCCGCTTACATGCACCGCTTCCACGCCGCACCGCTGCACCGCCGAAACCTAGACGCTCCAAGAAAGGTGTGTGTCAGCGCTCGCTGTCTCCTCCTCCACCCCTCCCAGACTTCACCTGCGTTTGGTTTGCTGAATTTCTGCTTCTGCAACTTTGACCAAAGGGGGATATGAGCATTAGATATTCTTAGTGTCACTAGTTTTATTTTTGAACCACAGTCAGCATGAAATCAAAAATAACCCAAATAAATATTCCTGGTCTTACTCTGCATGATTCAATGCATGTTATTGTAAGGAAAACGATGCTTCATAAAGCAATAACTTTTCTGCTGATGTATGCTAGGGATGCACCGTTATGAAATTTTGACCAATACCGATAACCGATAATTCTTTATATTTGAAAGCCGATAACCGATATATTGAGCGATAAATCTAAATCCAAATTTTTATATAATTTTTGAGAGCCTGATTACAAAAACAAAAGTCTCATCATTAAAATCCACGTCCCAAACACACAATTATGATGTTCTTATTATAATATTATGTAGCCGATATGACAGACTTGCGCTGCACTTGGACTGTTTTTTCCATGTGCAGTGGAAAATACTGAACTATGAAGTTATTTTAATTATATTTCAAGCAATTGAAACCCATTATGATGAACAGTGCACATCTGAAGTGTCTCAGCTGAAGGAAATAATACATCAGGGCGGTTTTTTAGCCATTTTGACACCTTAGGCGAAATCCTTATTGGTACCCCCCCCCCGCCCAAATCTTAAAAAGCAACATGGACCATGGAATTACTGGAATTAATTTTAAAGCTACACTGTGTAACTTTTTTAGTTTATTCTTAGCTAAAAACACTTAGTTCTTTCAAAAATATATGTGCTCATTAATGTATATTTACTTCTTTCAAGTAATAAAGTATTCTCGTAAGTTTATAATATGCCATTGAAAATACATACGGGTGAGGGTTCGAATGCGGGTCGCCATGTTGCCTCTCCATCTTGAAAGTACATTAGCCAAAAAGGGACATACCCGTAAATTCAAGCTTCGCCTTTGGCGTTTTAACACTCGATGGCACCGTGTCGAATGTGGACGAGGTCGAACTGGAAGCCATGTTAATCTTGGACTAAATCGGCCACCGTAGGAGTTAAAACTAAATCGGAATTGAGAGGAACAGAAACTAATATTCACTGGATGGTCATATACATTTTAACCGCTAGATGGGGGAAAATATCACACAGTGTAGCTTTAATCCTTAATAACAAATATATACAATTTGGAAATGTTTCCAAAGTTACTGCGAACTACGTATAAAAGCTTGATCAGTCGCATGAAAGTAACAAGAATAAATATTGATTCAGTGCGGTCTTTGTTGCTTATTGACACTCGAACTTCCCCTTTAAATAACGCAACTTGCATTAAGAACTATTAGAACTGAATTCAGCATTTCGACACCATTCGTAAAGATGCGTTAAATTCGTCAAAGCGGTTTAATAAAGGATGACAATTACAAAACCCACGGATCCTTTAACAATGCATTGGCGCAAACACACACTTGGAGGTGCAAGTAAGAGAAGAAAGCTTTATAGAGTCAAAATATCGAAATATATCATGAAATATCCTAGAGTCTCCCCTAGAGTTTAACAGTTGAGTTTTACCGTTTTTGGATCCATTCAGCCGATCTCCGGGTCTGGCGGTAGCACTTTTAGCATAGCTTAGCATAGATCATTGAATCTGATTAGACCGTTAGCATCTCACTCAAAAATGACCAAAGAGTTTTGATATTTTTCCTTTTTAAAACTTGACTCTTCTGTAGTTACATCGTGTACAAAGACCGACGGAAAATGAAAAGTTGTGATTTTCTAGGCCGATATGGCAGGAACTATTCTCTCATTCCTGCGTAATAATCAAGAGCTGTGAGTCGTCCCATGAGTGCAGCAGCGCAATGATATTACACAGCGCCTGAAAATAGGCTAACTTCCGTCAACATAACCAACGTGACAACCGGCTCACACAGAGAGCGCTGGGAACTGTTATCAGGCGCTGTGTAATTTAATAATAATAATAATACATTTTATTTGTAACGCACTTTACAAATATCATTTCTTAATCCTTGAGCGAGATGCTAACGGTCTAATCGGATTCAATGATCTATGCTAAGCTATGCTAAAACTGCTTCTGAATGCTGAATGGATTCGAAAACTGTAAAACTCAACTGTTTAACTCTAGGGGAGACGGAAAACGAGCCTATTTTCAATAAAAGTGGAGTGTTCCTTTAAGTGAGTGTGGTAAAATCTTGCCTCTACAATACACACCGAGCAATATTACGCTATCTGCCCATTTCACAGCGTGATTTCTCGACTGCCACAAATACAGCCCTAACAAAAAACTGATTATTGTACCTGTTTTTTAATTGGCCTTTGAATTTAGCTTTATTATGTGGTTAAAAAAGCGCTACCATGCCAAAGCATTGACCGAGCTCTTTGGTCTAATGGTGTTGTTGAGTTTGTCCTAATGCAAACTTTATATGCAACAGTCAGACAGTAATTTATGGTACTCTAGCCCAATAGTGTTGGCGGAACCAGTGGCAATCATATTTCATGGTGGCCGTGACACCCTTTCACACACACCCCTGTCAAAATGTAGTGCCAGATATGCGCTCACTGGCGCCCTTTCATCTGATGGTGACTGCCCAGTTCACCTATGCCTAAAAACAGCCCTGTAATCCATTATTTACCGGCTTTATGATACCAGGCCGATAATAATAACCTTAAAAAATGAACATATATCGGCCGATACCGATATTGTGACCGATATATCACGCATTCCTACAGTTGACCTTTTTGTAAAAAAATTAAGCTGAAAAATTCACAATAGAATAATAATATATAATCACATTTTTGTGGTAATTAACATTTTTGTCAAAAATGTAGCTGCAACTTGAAAATATAAAAATAATAACAACAAAATATAGCTGCAAGCAGCAATACCGGGGCCAATCGCAAAGAAGACAAGACATGCCAAAATGGCTGGGAGTGTCAGATAAACGGCAGCAATGAGCAATTAAACACATTTTATGATGATTTTAGACAAAAAAGCTTAAAAATGCAGTGTAGTCTATGGGAATTTCATGTTTTGTTCTATTATAGCACCACCAAGAGGCACAATCCTACCATTTTTTATATGTGTCTTCGGAGTGAGCCCATACATGTGTGTGTCAGATTTGGTGAAAATGTCTCATTTTGTTTTGGAGTTATAGACATTTATATGAAAAAACATGTAAAAAATGACTGACGCCTGACTTTGATTGGATTGTATTACCCCTTACTGTCAATATTTTGACATTAGGGAATTAGCATGTCACTATCGACCTATGCTTCCGAACTTCTGGCGCTGGTTTCGTCTCGATCGGACTAGCGGTTTCGAAGTTATCGGCTAATGTTTTATAAGTGCTAAATTGCTGCACAAACCATACGCTGAAACCTGGCAAATCTGATATCGTTGGACTCGGCAAGGATTCAGGAGACGAAAAAAGTTATTCCCATGAAAATAAGTCAATCACACCCAAAGTTAAAGCATTTGAAAAATAATATTATCCACTAGGTGGCACTGTTTCGAAACTTCTCGGGCTCCTACAAGGCATCGTGCTGATGACCCATACCGAGTTTCGTAACAATCCGTTCATGTGTTCATAAAATACAGCATTTTAGCATATAATTGAAAATGGCCGACAGCCAAAATGGCCGATATGGTAATATTGGATATCAGTCGACTCGGCATGATGTCCCAAATCAAACGATTTTTGGACAAGGGGTTCAGAAGTTATAAGCCGAAACGCTGCATGTTGCCTCAGGTTATGCTTGTGATGACATGTACCAAGTTTTGTTTGAATACGATAAAGCGTTGCGGAGATATAGCCTTAAGTGTATTTTCACAACCGATATGTAAAATTTGTCCACGCGTTTATCGAAAACGTTTTGAGAAATCAACTTGAATTGAATGATTTTTGTCAGCATGGTCTGAAGATGATCTGGTTTAATTTTCGTGCAAATCGGACGAACCGTCTAGGACAAGTTCACAAAAGTAGGTTTTTCGGAAAATTCAAAATGGCGGGAAAATTAAATAGAAAAAAAACATCTATAATAATACATAATATTTAAAAAATAATCATATATATAAGTACATTTTTGGGCTCTCAACCCCCTTTGGTCAGCTCATCATCTCATGAAGTGTGTGTGTGTTTGTGGCTCATGAATGCTGCACTCATATCCTCAAATCTCGTTTGGTTTTGGTTTGGTTTAGTTCGACTAGTCTTTTCCCC
>JARQWZ010000695.1:457500-482500 GCA_033150135.1 Gobio occitaniae
GATGGATGGATGGATTGGTGGATGGATGAATGGATGGATGGATTGGTGGATGAATGGATGGATGAAAAGATGGATGGATGGATGGATGGATGGATGGATGGATGGATGAATGGATGGATGGATGAATGGATGGATGGATGAATGGATGGATGGATGGATTGGTGGATGGATGGATTGATGGATGGATTGGGGGATGGATGGATGGATGGATGAATGGATGGATGGATTGGTGGATGGATGGATGGATGGATTGGTGGATGGATGGATTGGTGGATGGATGGATGGATGGATTGGTGGATGGATGGATGGATTGGTGGATGGATGGATTGATGGATGGATTGATGGATGGATGGATGGATGGATGGATGGATGGATGGATTGGTGGATGAATGGATTGATGGATGGATGGATGGATGGATTGGTGGATGGATGGATGGATGGATGGATGGATTGGTGGATGGATGGATGGATTGGTGGATGGATGGATGGATGGATTGATGGATGGATGGATGGATGGATGGATTGGTGGATGGATGGATGGATGGATGGATTGATGGATGGATGGATGGATGGATTGGTGGATGGATGGATGGATGGATTGGTGGATGGATGGATTGATGGATGGATTGGTGGATGGATGGATGGATGGATTGGTGGATTGGTGGATGGTTGGATGGCAAAATTCAAGGCTGCATAATAAATATTGTGTTATTATTGAGTAGGATTGAGTAGGATTGAGTATGATTGAGTATGATTGAGTATGAGCAGTGCATGATGGGATTTGTCGATGTCTCCAGGGGGACCTCAATGGACACAAAGGCCTCGTGCCTTCCAACTTCCTGCAAGCTTTTCCAGAGACGGAGGAGGACGGCCGGCCGGAGCACGCCGTGACGGAGAGCCGCAGAGACTCACAGGTGTGTGTGTGTGTGTGTGTGTGTGTGTGTGTGTGTGTGTGTGTTGACGTTTATCACTGCATGTGTTCTCCATCGTGTTCTGTCCATCACAGTGTAAGCGTGTGACTGATCAACAGCGCTCGTCTTCTGTTCTGCATGTCGTCTCATGTTTTATCTCTCTGTGTTTGTCTTTATTTTGCATGTTTTCAGAAGCACAGGAGAGGTGTTCACTTTAAACAGTGACCTTCAGTAAGTCCTTCACAGATCTGAAACCCTCTCTAGTGTCTGCTTTCCTACACACTGTCAATCATACAATCCATACCCAGAGATGAATGACATCATCATCCTCACACCCTCTTTCTTTCCCAAACCTGAGTGAGTGACTTTCCTCTGTGGAACACAAAAGGAGAAGCTCAGAACAAAAAGAAATCCAATAGAGTAAAACATCTTTCAAATTCAGGTTCCAAACTCTCTTCCTTTTCACGTAATAATAAGGCATTTTCCAGTAATATTTCATCCCCAAAACATTTCTGTCAGTCGGTGGGGTCCAGTTATGTTTGTTTTATATACTATTAAAGCATTTATTCGAATGATGAATAGGTGTTTTTTTTTGGTCGTTTTAATCCTAGTTCGTTTTAGCAATTTTGTTTTGTGCTTTTGTACAGTTTTAGTTTTTATTTATTTCCAGTTAATAATAGTTTATAACATTTTATTTGATTGTATTTTTTATTACTTTATTTTATATTTACTTTATTTATTTCGTTTTTGTATTTTTTATTATTATTTAATTACATTTTTATTTATTTTATTATTTTATTTTATTTATTTCGATTTTGTGTTTTTTATTATAATTATTATTTATTTTTGTTCTTATTTTATTCATTTTTTTGTAGTTTTTTATTATTATTTAATACATTTATTTATTTAATTTATTTCATTATTTCATTTCATTTTTTTATTTTATTTATTTAGTTTTTGTGTTTTTTATTATTGTTAAATTAAAAAAAAATTATATAATTAATTGTATTATTTTATTTATTTAGTTTTTTTGTTGTTTTTATTATTTATTTATTCATTTGTAGTTTTTTTATTATTATTTAATACATTTATTTATTTAATTTATTTTATTATTTCCTTTTTTATTTTATTTATTTAGTTTTTTGTGTTTTTTATTGTTATTTAATAAAAATGTATTTATTGAATTAATTGTATTTTATTTAGTGTTTTGTGTTTTTATTATTATTTATTTATTTGCTTATTTTATTATTTTCAGCGCTGCTGTAATTGGTAGAAAGTGAACTCTCAGATCTCGTAAGGACTCTTAAGTTAAAGGGGTGGTGAATTGAGAAATCAACTTTCCCTTGAGCTTTTGATACATAAAAGGTCATAGTAATATAAGAATATCCTTATATTTTCTTATCTTAAGTTTCAGAGCTGAAAACTTCCTTGTTAGTCAAAGAAAAGCTTTTATTGACACAAAGCCCATAAAACGAGAGATCTCATGTGTGGTGAAAGCCCCGCCCACCGACTCGTGGAGCTATCCGGATCGCGCTACCGAGCAATAAACATGCCAAAGATAGCAAGATATTGCGCGTTGTGGAAGAACACAGTCGCTGTATAATCATCCTTCAGATCCTAATATTGAGAATGAGTGGATGAACTTTATTTTTAATGAATATCCAGCTCACGTGGGGAAGACATTGAGCGTTTGTTCCTTCATTTCACCGCGGATTCGTTTGTAAACAAGAGACTGGATTTGCAGACAGGATGAAATTCAGGCCCTGTCCACACGAACACGGGTATTTTCAAAACCGCAGCTTTTTCTACGCGGTTTGGCTGTTCGTCCACACGCAAACGCAGTATCCGGTTACTGAAACCAGACTTTTTTGAAAACTCCGGCCAAGTTGAAGATTTTTAGAAACTCTGGTTACAGCATTGTCGTGTGGACGGTGAAACCGGAGATTCTGGCTTGTTAAGTCGAAGTGTGCGCCGTTCTCTCCTTTGTTTGACGTCAGTTTGTGCGCCGTTATCTCTCTTATTTAGCTACATGAGTGGAGTCTATGCAATGGCGGACGTAGCTTTTAATAACAGCGCTTATCACATGTATACAGATACATGCGCAGTTATCTCATTGTATCGCAGAACAGAGGCGCCATGATTCAATAATACAAAATAGTAGTAAGGCAAGGGTTTCATCAGTGCCGTGGATGGGACCCATGTGGAAATCAGGCAGCCAATCATAGCGTGGTTTTGCGTTTTCATGTGGACAGAGATTTTTTTTAAACAGTGCTTGTGTGGACGCGATTGTTTTTTAAAACGGAGGAGGAAAAACTCTGGTTATAAAAATACCCGTGTACGTGTGGACTAGGCCTTACATGAATGAATGAAGCAACTCACTAATGTGAGTAAAACATGTTTTTTATGTGATAGTATTGCATTGTTACAGATCAAATACAATGTTACATCGTGTACATGTCTAACTAAACATTTAGTTAGTTCTCTTGACTTGATATTTGAAAGAAAAATACAATTGTGGAAGTTTTTGCTGTCTGCAACGTACTTGGCGCGTGTGTGTGTGTGTGTGATGCGCAGTCACGCTTATATCCACTGATCGGGCGGGCCAAGTAATGTAAAATAACATTCATATCAATCGCAGGTGGATGAGAGTGAAATCATTGTGTTTGTTTGATAAAGATATTTTGCGAGTCCTGAGGGCGATTCATTCCGGTTGCCGTTTTCAAAACAATGCCTCGTGTACTCACAGGGGAGCTGAAGCTCATTAAATATGCAGAGCTTATCCAATCATAGCCGTGGGTGTTTACTTCCAAGTCTTCAGTGCCGCACGCCCATCAAAACCCAGCGTTCCAGAAGAGAGGCTCAAAACCAGGGCAGAAAATAGCCTATTACTGACTCATTATGATGTTTCTGAATGTAAAAACAATAAGTTGACCTCAGACAACAGTATAAACAAATTTAAAAAAGCCAGTTCATGACCCTTTTAATAAGATCTTACCAGAAAAAGTTTCCAATTTTTCATCATGTATACTTTTTTATTTTAATTTTTGTATTTATTTTTCTTCTATTTATTTATTTAATATTTCATTTTATTTCAGCTTTATTTCAGGTAACAAAAATGATTTAATAACTTTAGTTTTAGTCAGCGATAATAACCCTGATTTGGACCCCAACATTCTTCAAAATATGTTTTGTGTTCTACAGAAGGAAGTGTCTGAAACATGATGATCTGTTTCATGTTTTATCTGTACTGGCCCTTTAAACTCAAATCAATATTCCCTGTTCATGTTCTGATCCTTCCCCTCTCCTCATGAGTGTGTTTAGTGTGAGCTGTGTGTCAGATGTGGCTCTGTGTTCCTCTGGGAATCCTCACAGTCTCTCATATGGGCAATGATTTCACACTGTAAGCTCTCTTAAGGACTGGACGATCCTAATAAGATCCTACCAGAAACAGTTTATTACATTTTCAGCATACACATACACATTTAAAGGGTTAGTTCACCCAAAAATGTCAATTCTGTCATTAATGACTCACCCTCATGTCGTTCGACACCCGTCAGACCTCCGTTCATCTTCAGACACAAATGAAGATATTTTAGTGTAAATCTGATGGCTCTGAAAGGCCTCCATTGGCTCAATGCACTTTACACTCTCAAGACCCTTAAAAGGCACTAAAGACGTCGTTACAAAGTCCATCTCACTACAGTGGTTCTACAATAACTTTATGAATCGACGAGAATAGTTTTTGTGCGCAAAAAAACCCTAAATAACGACTTACATAGTGATGACGATTTCAAAACACGGCATCATGAAGCTTCGAAGCGTTATGAATCAGTGAGTCGATTCAGCTGTTTGGATCGCCAAATTAAGTAATTAATGACAGAATTTTTATTTTTGGGTGAACTAACCCTTTAAAACATTTTATTTTATTTTTGTTTATATTGTATTTATTTTTATTATTTTATTTATTTTATTCAATCCTTATGTAATTGGTAGAAAGTTAAACTCTCTCAGATTTACAAGAAAAAATTTATAATTTTCATCAATCACACATTTAAAACATTTTTAATTAAATTATTTTATTTATTTATTTTTCAATTGATTTTATTTTTTAATAATTAAATTATTTATTTATTTTAATAATTAAATTATTTATTTATTTTATTAATTAAATTATTTTATTTTATTTTTTTATTTTTCAATTCATTTTATTTTTTATTAATTTAATTATTAAATTTTTATTTTATTAATTACTTTTTTTTGTTATTTTATTTATTTAATTTTCAATTTATTTCATTTTTTATTAATTTAATTATTTTATGTTATTTTATTTTATTTATTTATTTTTCAATTTATTTCATTTTTTATTAATTTAATTATTTAATTATTAAATTTTTTAAAAAAAATTATTGATAACTTTATTTTATTTTGTTATTTTATTTATTTATTTATTTTTCAATTTATTTTATTTTTTATTAATTTAATTATTTTATTTTTTTATTAATACAATTTCTTATTTTGTTTATTTTTCAATTAATTTAGTTTTTTAATAATTCAATTATTTTATTCTTTATTAATGTAATTATTTAATTTTTTAATAATTCAATTATTTATTTATTTTTATTTTTATTTTTATTTTTTTTATTAATTAAATTAGTTTATTTTAATTTTTTAATTTTATATTTTATTTATTTTTTTACTATTTAATTTCTGTTATTTGATTGAGCTCGTGTAATTGTCTTTGTCTTTGGTGTGCCAGGTGAGCCAGACAGACTCATGGGATCATCTGGATCCCGTCAGCTCCTCTCCTCCAGCTCATCCAGAGCCGACCCCTGACCCCGACCCCGACCCCAGCCCTGAGCCGGACCCTGAGCAGAAACCGGCCCCGAGCTCCTCTCCACCGGCGGCCCCTCCGTTCCCAGAGAAAAAGAAGAGAGGCTTCTTCTCCAAGGGCAGGAAGCTCTTCAGAAAGCTGGGCTCCAGCAAGAAGGAGTAGCTCAGCCGGCGTGAGCATCTGCAGATTGCACTTTTACTGGTGTGTGTGTGTGTGTGTGTGTGTGTGTGAGTGAACAATAGGAGAATCCTTCTCATTCTCTGATGTTTTGCCATAATGACGCAAATTCACCAGCGCTTTCATGTCGGACTGTTTCTTCTTTTGCAAAAAAAATAAAAAAAGAATCGCAATACTCATGTGAATAGAGTTTCACCATTTAAAGCTGTGACTACACATGCTGACTCTACACATGCTGACTCTACACATGCTAACTCTACACATGCTGACTCTACACATGCTGACTCTACACATGCTTACTCTACACATGCTGACTCTACACATGCTAACTCTACACATGCTGACTCTACACATGTTGACTCTACACATGCTTACTCTACACATGCTGACTCTACACATGCTGACTCTACACATGCTGACTCTACACATGCTAACTCTACACATGTTAACTCTACACATGCTGACTCTACACATGCTTACTCTACACATGCTGACTCTACACATGCTAACTCTACACATGCTGACTCTACACATGTTGACTCTACACATGCTGACTCTACACATGCTTACTCTACACATGCTGACTCTACACATGCTGACTCTACACATGCTAACTCTCCACATGCTGACTCTACACATGTTAACTCTACACATGCTGACTCTACACATGTTGACTCTACACATGCTGACTCTACACATGCTAACTCTACACATGCTAGCTCTACACATGTTAACTCTACACATGCTGACTCTACACATGCTGACTCTACACATGTTAACTCTACACATGCTGACTCTACACATGCTGACTCTACACATGCTAACTCTACACATGCTGACTCTACACATGCTGACTCTACACATGTTAACTCTACACATGCTGACTCTACACATGTTAACTCTACACATGCTGACTCTACACATTCTGACTCTACACATGCTGACTCTACACATGTTGACTCTACACATGCTGACTCTACACATGTTAACTCTACACATGCTGACTCTACACATGCTGACTCTACACATGTTAACTCTACACATGCTGACTCTACACATGCTGACTCTACACATGCTGACTCTACACATGTTAACTCTACACATGCTGACTCTACACATGCTGACTCTACACATGCTGACTCTACACATGCTAACTCTACACATGTTAACTCTACACATGCTGACTCTACACATGTTAACTCTACACATGCTGACTCTACACATGTTAACTCTACACATGCTGACTCTACACATGTTAACTCTACACATGCTGACTCTACACATGCTGACTCTACACATGTTAACTCTACACATGCTGACTCTACACATGCTGACTCTACACATGCTGACTCTACACATGTTAACTCTACACATGCTGACTCTACACATGTTAACTCTACACATGCTGACTCTACACATGCTGACTCTACACATGCTGACTCTACACATGTTAACTCTACACATGCTGACTCTACACATGCTGACTCTACACATGCTGACTCTACACGTTAACTCTACACATGCTGACTCTACACATGCTGACTCTACACATGCTGACTCTACACATGTTAACTCTACACATGCTGACTCTACACATGCTGCCTCTACACATGCTGACTCTACACATGCTGACTCTACACATGTTAACTCTACACATGCTGACTCTACACATGCTGACTCTACACATGCTGACTCTACACATGTTAACTCTACACATGCTAACTCTACACATGTTACCTCTACACATGCTAACTCTACACATGCTGACTCTACACATGCTGACTCTACACATGCTAACTCTACACATGCTGACTCTACACATGCTGACTCTACACATGCTGACTCTACACATGCTGACTCTACACATGCTGACTCTACACATGCTGACTCTACACATGTTAACTCTACACATGCTAACTCTACACATGCTAACTCTACACATGCTGACTCTACACATGCTGACTCTACACATGCTAACTCTACACATGCTGACTCTACACATGTTGACTCTACACATGCTGACTCTACACATGCTAACTCTACACATGCTAACTCTACACATGCTGACTCTACACATGCTGACTCTACACATGTTAACTCTACACATGCTAACTCTACACATGCTAACTCTACACATGCTGACTCTACACATGTTAACTCTACACATGCTAACTCTACACATGCTGACTCTACACATGCTGACTCTACACATGTTGACTACACATGCTGACTCTACACATGCTGACTCTACACATGCTGACTCTACACATGCTGACTCTACACATGCTAACTCTACACATGCTGACTCTACACATGCTGACTCTACACATGTTAACTCTACACATGCTGACTCTACACATGCTGACTCTACACATGCTGACTCTACACATGCTGACTCTACACATGTTGACTCTACACATGCTAACTCTACACATGTTAACTCTACACATGCTGACTCTACACATGCTGACTCTACACATGTTAACTCTACACATGCTAACTCTACACATGCTAACTCTACACATGCTGACTCTACACATGTTAACTCTACACATGCTAACTCTACACATGCTGACTCTACACATGCTGACTCTACACATGCTGACTCTACACATGTTAACTCTACACATGCTGACTCTACACATGTTGACTCTACACATGCTGACTCTACACATGCTAACTCTACACATGCTAACTCTACACATGCTAGCTCTACACATGTTAACTCTACACATGCTGACTCTACACATGCTGACTCTACACATGTTAACTCTACACATGCTAACTCTACACATGCTAACTCTACACATGCTGACTCTACACATGCTGACTCTACACATGCTGACTCTACACATGTTAACTCTACACATGCTGACTCTACACATGCTGACTCTACACATGCTGACTCTACACATGTTAACTCTACACATGCTAACTCTACACATTCTGACTCTACACATGCTAACTCTACACATGCTGACTCTACACATGTTGACTCTACACATGCTGACTCTACACATGCTGACTCTACACATGCTGACTCTACACATGCTAACTCTACACATGCTAACTCTACACATGCTGACTCTACACATGCTGACTCTACACATGTTAACTCTACACATGCTAACTCTACACATGCTAACTCTACACATGCTGACTCTACACATGCTGACTCTACACATGTTAACTCTACACATGCTGACTCTACACATGCTAACTCTACACATGTTGACTCTACACATGCTAACTCTACACATGCTGACTCTACACATGTTAACTCTACACATGCTGACTCTACACATGCTGACTCTACACATGCTGACTCTACACATGACATAACGATCAAGCATCCTCCACTGAAAGGAAAAGCACACTTATGAGGAGATGTAAAACGATTCCAAGAGTTCTGGGAATATAAAATGGAGGGTGACAAAATAAAAGTCCCCACAGGAATATGTTGCACTACATGTAGGGTCCAAGACTGCAGAACTGTGTCCCTTTATCTGATTTAAAGCAGTGCGCTCGTATTATTCCACTTATTCCTACTGGAGAAAATATGAGTCTGATAGTATATGCCATCCATATTTTCTGCAGTTTCACATTATTATTATGATTAATATTCTACTGAGAATAGTGTTTTATTGTATTCTACCCACTTGTGGGCTTTTTTCTGTGATGTTCAAATATGAATGAGAATTTCATTATGCAGTTTTATTAATTAAAAAAGCTTTCATTGGCTCAAACTATGAAAACAATATGTATAATCAGCTTCAGCTTTATGATTTATGTCATTTGCATGCTGAAGTGGCATTATTATGGTCTGTCTCTGTAAACTCAATGTCTGAAGCTGTACAGGTTTGATTTCACTTCAGCTTCGCCTTTTACTCCAAATTATGGACATGGAACTCTAATAACAGTAATAATTCATTCACGTACGTTTGATACGGTATAAACGTACTCTGTGTGTGTGTGTGTGTGTGTGTGTGTGTGTGTGTGTGTGTGTGTGTGTGTGTGTGTGTGTGTGTGTGTGTGTGAGAGAGAGACACAAACATTGGCTTCTTTCTGCATGAGCTCTGTCTTAACTTTTTCTCGATGTAATTATTTTGTTCCTCTTTTCTTTTCCTCCGTTTTAGGAGCGTTGTAAAGTCACGGCATGTGAGCGTATCCCCACACACACACACACACACACACACACACACACACTCTTGACATGTAACACATGCTGTTGAAGTTTGTTGGAAATGTGCTAGCATTTGTTTTTTTGGTCTTACATTTATTTTTATTTTTTTATTTTTTTTTATTTTATTTTACTTTATTTGTTTTATTCAAATTGTATGTAATTTTTAGAAGGTTAAACTCTCTAAAATAAAATTTTCATCATACACACATTTAAAACATTTTATTTTATTTAATTTTCAATTTATTTAATTTTTTATTAATTAAATTATTTTATTTTGCATTAGTTCAATTATTTTGTTATTTTATTTTGTATTAAATAATTATTTATTTTTTTATTTTATTGAACTCTCAGATTTACATGAAAGGTTTCAAATTTTCATTATACACACATTTAAAACATTTAATTTTATTTATTTTTCAATTTATTTAATTTTTTATTAATTAAATTCTTTTATTTTGTATTAGTTGAATTATTTTATTTTATTTTGTATTAATTAATTATAAAAAAAATTATTTTATTGAACTCTCAGAATTACACGAAAGTTTTAAAATTTTCATCATACACACATTTAAAACATTTTATTGTTTATTTTATTTATTTTTTGTTTTATTTTTAAATGTGCTAGCATTTGTTTTTTGGTCTTACATTTATTTATTTTTATTTATTATTTTTGTTATTTCTTAAATTTTTTATTTTTACAACTCTTATATAATTGGTAGAAAGTTAAACTCTCAGATTTACGAGAAAGTTTTCAATTTTTCATCATACATGCGTTTAAAACATTTTTTTTCATTTTTTTTTTTTTTTATGTTCTAGCATTTGTTTTTTGGTCTTACATTTATTTATTTATTTATTTAATTTAATTTTTATTTGTTTCAATTATTTTTTTTGTTTAAATGTTTTATTTTAATTTAGTTTGAAATGTGCAAGCATTTGTTTTTTGGTCTTACATTTATTTTATTTTTAAATACGTTTTTTATTTTATTTATTATTTTATTTTTTTATTTTATTATTTTACTGTATACAACTCTTATATAATTGGTAGAAAGTTAAACTCTCCTATTTACGAAAATGTTTTCAATTTTTCATCATACATGCATTTAAAACATTTTATTTCATTTATTATTTTTAAATGTGCTAGCATTTGTTTTTTGGTCTTACATTTATTTATTTTATTTTTTATTTGTTTCAATTATTTTTTTTGTTTAAATGTTTTATTTTAATTTAGTTTGAAATGTGCAAGCATTTGTTTTTTGGTCTTACATTTATTTTATTTTTAAATAAGTTTATTTGATTTATTATTTTATTATTTTATTTTATTTTTTTACTGTATACAACTCTTATATAATTGGTAGAAAGTTAAACTCTCGGATTTACAAGAAAGTTTTCATCATACAACGACATTTAAAACATTACATTTTTGTTTATTTTTTCATTTATTTATGAATTGAATTTGAATTCCGTTTGAAAAGTGCTAGCGTTAGTGTGTAACGGCTGCTGTGAAATCATTTCTCAGGTCGAGCTGCTCGTCAGTTGTGCGTCTAAAGTCAGCTCGTGCTCATCTTAGGCCAGACTGTCCAAACCACAGTCCATCCTCTTGCCAAAAACCACAGCGACTAACAACCAATCACAGAACGCCAGCCGTTTCGAGGGGGGCGGAGCTAGAGTCCAAACCTCCTCGCAGACAGGAAGTAGGTGAAGGTCTCAAACACGCATTTAATTCTCAAAATCGGGTTACACTTTATTTTAAAGTGACGACAACTCTATAGTAAGTGCATGTAGTTAATGAATAATTACAATGTACTTGCGTGAGACTTAAAAGGAACGTATTTTCCCTTTGAATGAAGTTGATTTGTTCGTATTTGAAGCATAAACTTTCAAATGAAGTAATTACGAGTTATAATAACGCATTAAAGGAGCGTTTCTCTGACTGTTTTCTGCACTCGCTCTACACTTCCCCCTCGCTGCACTATAACCCAGACGCATGCCGAACACACACACACACACACACATCCCACAGGCCATGATACAAACTAGCCTTACAAGACGTGGTTTAGTCTTAACTTCAAGTGTCCGTGACGCCTGCATGCATGATGGATCTCCATCTATACTCGGCCTTATTTACTCTGTGTGTTGTAGTAGTTGCACGTACCCTGTGTTTGGCAGTGCGCGGAGGAGGCCATGTGATGTATTTGTGTCTTGTTTTGTCCTTTGCAAAGTAAACGCATCTTAAAAAAGTGTATTTGCACTGGAGAGCGAGAGTTGGGTGATAGAGACTCTATTCTTGTGTTCTTTTGTACATTTTTCTTTTGGAGACTCACCTGTAAATATTGCTTCTATTTTTCGTGCATGTGTTTTTTTGGGGGATGTCGTAGTGAATGACTTGTTGCAATATGGACTTTTTACTGGAATAAAGTATATTTTCACATACAATGAGTGTTTGCGTGGTGAATGATGGACTCTGAGACCCAACTGAGTTTGGCTTTTTATTGAGGTTTTGAAGATTTGCATCAACAGAACTGGAGAGAAAGCTCTGGTTTGTGTAAGCGCACGGCCGTCTCACGTGGATGTTTTTGTGACACTATGAGACGTGTGCGGCTTTACGAAACCAAGCGGCTTCCTCTTTTCTCTCTGGCGTGGTTCTCCGTCGTGAAGCATCCCAGCAGCCAACAGTACACTCATCCATAAAGTAGGAAACACTACACTGTGGCGAGGGGTTTAGTAGTGCTTTCTACTTTATGGATGACTGCACTGTACTTCCAAATGTCCAGGTGTCTCCTCTGGAGGTTGAACGCTTGAGATCGCAGGCGGCTCCTTCACACACACACACACACACTTCACACGCATGTGAACCCCACCCAAACTTTACATAGAAATGGGGAAATATGCTACGTGAACATATGACATTTTCGTAATTCATTGAACCGAATTAATTGGTGCACATGCAAACATATCGCAAAGTGTGTGCACAATCACATCAACTTTTGTAAATCGATAAGCAGAAATGTTCAAAATGCACAATGCCAACTACCGTCACACGGCGGCCATTTTGATTGACATGAGTAAGCTTTTTCCTTCAAAACAAGGCGTTTTCTTGCTCACACACATTTAAAATACTGTTTTTCTTGGGTTTGTGCATTTAATAAAAAAGACACGGCAATGATGGAAAAATATGCAAACATTTTTTGTGCTTTAAACGCTAAAGCTGAGCAGAAACACATTTTAAAAAATATATTTCAACATGTGATTAGTCAATAATGACTATTTTTTTGACATGCGTCAAACATGACCGGATGTTAAAGAGAAAAAATGTACACATATTTATGCAGAACATTAATACATCAAGTTATGCATCATGTGGAACAATAATAAACATAACAATAATAATAATACATTTTATTTGTAACACACTTTACATCAAACAAAATCTCAAAATGCTACAGATTTAAAACAATAATAAAAAAAAATACCTACATACCTAAAATGTAAATGATATCTTGCTAGTATAGGCATAAGCATACGTTACCCATCCGTCCTCTGGCTGGGTAACATCCCCAGTGTTGGTCAAGTTCCTCTCCAGGGTCTTTCCGGGACTCTTAGTGTCTTCCTCTCCAGCCCAAGCAGAAATGGGCCTAAAAGAGGAGAAGTGCCGGTATTTATCCTCGCTGCCAATCACGTGGTGTTAAACCACACAGGAAGAGGCATAACAGTCAGTGGCTCACGCTCGTCTGTCATTCGCTGCTGTTTGCCCACCGGCTCATTTGTGTTCTCGCATATTCATGTCGATTATTAAAGCGGCTCACTGGCCATTAAACACTCGGGTCAAGGCCAGTTCCTGGGATTCAGCATTGGGAATCGTTTTCTCTATTCAACGATTGCAAACTTATGGGAGTTAAATGTTTCAGAGGTTTGTGTTAAAGGATAAAATGGTTCAAATGCACACAGTTCCTCGTGTTCATACACACTCTGAAAATGCTGGGTTGTTTCAACCCATGTCTGGGTCAAACCCAGCCTTTGGTTAAAATGTTTAAATTACATTTGGCTGGGTTTGTCCACATTTGACCCACATTGAGTGTGTGCGCTTATTAGAGTAATTACAATAACTGCTCTAAAAAAAAGTATGGGTTGTTTTAAGCCGAAATTGGGTCAAATATGGACAACCTGCCATTGGGTACATTTTTTTTAATTACATTTTCTAAAACCAACAGTTGGGTTTCTCCATTTTTGACCCAAATTTAAGTTAAAACAGCCCATAATTATTAGAGTGTATGTACTTATTACAGTTAACACAATGACTGTGCTCTAAAAATGCTGGGTTGTTTCAACCCAAATTTGGGTCAAATATGGACAACCTGCTTTTGGGCTAAACATTTTTTAATTACATTTTTAAACCCAGTGGTTGGGTTTGTCCACATATGACCCAAATTTGGGTTAAAACAGCCCATAATTTTTAGAATGTGTGTACTTATTACATTAAACACAATGACTGTGCTCTAAAAATTTATGGTCTGTTGGGTTAAAATCTTTAAATTACAATTTGAACCCCAATGGTTGGGTTTGTCCACATATGACCCAAATTTGGGTTAAAACAGCCCATAATTATTAGAGTGTATGTACTTATTACAGTAAACACAATGACTGTGCTCTAAAAATGCTGTTTCAACCCAAATTTGGGTCAAATATGGACAAACCCATCCGTTGGGTTAATTCATTTTTAATTAAATTTTTAAAACCAACGGTTGGGTTTCTCCATTTTTGACCCAAATTTTGGTTAAAACAGCCCATAATTATTAGAGTGTATGTACTTATTACAGTAAACACAATGACTGTGCTCTAAAAATGCTGGGTTGTTTCAACCCAAATTTGGGGCAAAAGTTGAAAAAACCCATCCGTTGGGTTAATTTTTTTAAATTACATTTTTAAAACTAATGATTGGGTTTGTCCATATTTGACCCAAATTTGGGTTAAAACAATCCAGCATTTGTTTTGATTGTGTACGCATTACAGTAATTACAATAACTGCGCTCTAAAATTATGGGCTGTTTTAACCCAAACTTGGGTCAAATATGGACAAACCCTGCCGTTTGTTAAAATTTTTAAATTACATTTTTTAACCCAGTGGTTGGGTTTGTCCACATATGACCCAAATTTGGGTTAAAACAGCCCATCATTTTAAGAATGTGTGTACTTACTACAGTAATTACAATAACTGTGCTCTAAAAAAATGATGGGCTGTTGGGTAAAAAAAAAAAACAACCAAAAAAAAAAACGTTTTAATGGTTAAAATTTTTTAAAATACAATTTGAACCCCAATGGTTGGGTTTGTCCATATTTGACCCAAATTTGGCTTAAAACAACCCAGCATTTTTAGAGTGTGTGTGTGCTTATTACAGTAAAATAAATTATAGGCTGTTTTAACCCAAATTTGGGTCAAATATGGACAACCTGCTGTTGGGCTAAACATCTTTTGATTACATTTTTAAACCCAGCAGTTGGGTTTGTCCACATATGACCCAAATTTGGGTTAAAACAGCCCATAATTTTTAGAATGTGTGTACTTACTACAGTAATTACAATAACTGTGCTCTAAAAAATGATGGGCTGTTGGGTTAAAAAAATATATATTTTAACCGTGGTTAAAATCTTTAAATTACAATTTGAACATCAATGGTTGGGTTTGTCCTTATTTGACCCAAATTTGGCTTAAAACAACCCAGCATTTTTAGAGTGTGTGTGTGCTTAATACAGTAAAATAAATGATGGGCTGTTTTAACCCAAATTTGGGTCAAATAGGGACAACCTGCTGTTGGGCTAAAAAAAATTTAATTACATTTTTTAAAACCAATGGTTGGGTTTGTCCATATTTGACCCAAATTTGGGTTAAAACAACCCAGCATTTTTGTACGTATTAGAGTAATTACAATAACTGCGTTCAAAAAAAAAATTCTGGGCTGTTTTAGGTCGAATTTGGGTCATATATGGACAAACCCTGTCGTTGGGCTAATTTTTTTAAATTAAATGTTTAAATGGTTGGGTTTGTCCATATTTTATCCACATTTGGGTTAAAACAACCCAGCATTTTTGGAGTATGTACGTATTAGAGTAATTACAATAACTGCTCTAAAAAAATATTGGGCTGTTTTAACCCAAATTTGGTTAAAATAATGGACAAACCCTGCCTTGGGTTATTATTTTTATTAAATGTTTAAATGGTTGGGTTTGTCCATATTTTCCCCACATTTGGGTTAAAACAACCCAGCATTTTTAGAATGTGCGCTTATTACAGTAATTACAATAACTGCTCTAAAAAAAAATGATGGGCTGTTTTAACCCAAATTAGGGTAAAAAAAAAAAACAACAATCTTTGGTTAAAATCTTTAAATTACAATTTTAACCCCAATGGTTGGGTTGGGTAACTGCGCTCTAAATAATGCCGGGTTGTTTTAACACAAATTTGGGTCAAATATGGACAAACCCGGCCATTGGGTTTAAACCCAGCATTTTCTATAGTGATGGGAAATAACTGTACTACACCTAACCCTAACCTTAACCCAAGTAGTTACCAGTAAACTCAAAAATGCTGGGTTAAAAACAACCATTTCTGGGTTATTTGCCAACCCAGCGCTGGGGAAATATCAGACAGGACACATTATGGGTTATTTTAACCCAGCTTGTTGGGTTTTTACACATTAACCCATTTCCTGGGTTGTTTTTGACATAGTGCTGGGTCAGTCAACCGACGCATTTAGTAAACGTTTTAGGATGTGAAAACAATATGGCCGTTGACAAATGCATCCAGTTTTAACCGGTTTGGCGCATGCAGACTACCCAACATTGGGTTACACTGACCCAGCGCTGAGTGTGTATGTGAGGGGGTTCGTCATTTGCATTGCAGGTAAAATGACCCAACAGCTCAGTTACAGAAAAACTACCCAGCACATGGGTTAAAAATATAAAAAAATAAGCCAATGAGATGACCGAACCCAGCATTTGGGTTAAAAAAATGTACTTTAATTGACAGTGTCCTTGTTACAAACCTAACCCTAAACCCTACTTATTAAACTGTCATATTTAACACGGATTCCTTCGAGTAAAGTGCAGCCCATGTCACAGATAAGAGTTTTTCCGTCTTATCTTGCTCTCTGCTCTCCTGAGCTCTTTGGGTTCGTTCTCCCGTTGCTTAACAGTTGCAACACCAGAGGAAATGCCAAAGTGTGTGTCTTAAATCCCCATCAGAGGGAAGTGAATTATCAGCCGGCGCAGGACTGTGTGTGCCAGGACTTTATAACTCTGTGTGTCTGCACGGTTGACTGAATTCACGTTATATGGTCTAAAGTGAAGTAAAAGAGCAGACATGAATAGCTGATCTGATCAGGCACAGGAAGGACTCGTGTGTGTTATTTCCTGTGTGCAACACCTGCAAAAGACATGCATGCGTGCGACAGATCAACTGTAGATGCTTAAAGCCTACGATTGATTTCACAAAGATTCTTCTAACGCTGGGAGGATTGCAGCTGTGGTTTAGTTTGATGTTCCCGCTCAACATTAATGTCGATTAATGAGAACATATTTAACCCAGATCTTTTGGAAGGTGGTGGTTTGAAGAGGGTCTGGTCTGTAGCTTTAGTGGTTATTGACATGAGTGGCATGAAACCACAGCCGTCTTCTGTTTCTTTATATCTGAGCAAGGACATCAGATACTGCAGAAGCTTCCTTCTCATTTCGAGCGGCTTGGGTTTGAAGGCCTGAGCGTTTATTTTCATACAGGGAACCCCGGCCCGGGTTTCAATTCCCCAGCTCTCTTTATCAGACTAGCCTTTCAAAGTCTGTTTGCAACCATGACAACCCGAGACGATGTGTGGAGAGCCAAGCCAGGGGATTTTTTTTAAAGTGTGTGTGTGTGTGTGTCTGAGGTCAGAACAGCATGGTTTTTGAACAATTATAAAAAGCTGAGTGGAAAAAGGTGTGGTGAGAGATGTGATCTGAAGTTGACTCTCGTCTCGTTTGGTTTCGCTATGACACATTTACCCGCCCGTTCCACTGCCTTTGTCCTTCAAAAAGGGGAAAATGCATTGCGATTTTTTTGCATTAAAAATAATACTATTTTAAACTGAGACATTGTTATTTATTAAGGATATTTTCATGTAAATAGTACATTTAAAAACAATTTTATGTAAATGTTTTAATGCATTTTTGCATGTTTTTCTGAGACACTGAATTACGACATCTTTGTCTCCTGCAAAGCTGTTTTATAGTTGAACTGAGTTTGCTTCATAATTCATGAACACACTGAAGCATTGATCCAAAATGAGCTGAATAATGACACTTGTCTTTTCAGAGCTGCTTTACTGCACTCGTTTCATAACGGAAGAACTTTGCAGACATTAATACGCTGTGAATCAGCTATGAAACGATCTGTATCATATCACTATAGAAATAAATGTCAGTTGGCTTTACTTGACTAGTCTGAGGTTTCTATAAACAAGCTTGAACGCAAGTCAAAATTAGGTGACGTTTTCTGTGATGACAAGTTTCAGAGTGTATTGTTGGTGTTTGCTACGTTGTTGCTTACTAACCAAAGTGTCATGGTGCGTCCCAATTCACGGACAGTTTGTGTCCACACTGAAAATGCCAAAAAGAAATGGTGCACTTTAAACTCCTGAATGATGGACATAATAAACTGAAAAAACAAAGTGTGCAATGTTGGACAGTTCATGCACTCGACTGTCACAGCTTTACTTAGACAGAGGAGGAGGAGGAGCATCAGAACTAAAATAACCTTCATGATTAATACACTACACAGCTGAGCATAAGTGCAGAGTATATAAGTCCATAGTGTATAAGTGCATCATAGTGTATAAGTGCATCATAGTGTATAAGTGCATCATAGTGTATGAGTGCATCATAGTGTATAAGTGCATCATAGTGTATAAGTGCATCACATAGTGTATAAGTGCATCATAGTGTATAAGTGCATCACATAGTGTATGAGTGCATCATAGTGTATAAGTGCATCACATAGTGTATAAGTGCATCATAGTGTATGAGTGCATCACATAGTGTATGAGTGCATCATAGTGTATAAGTGCATCACATAGTGTATGAGTGCATCATAGTGTATAAGTGCATCACATAGTGTATGAGTGCATCATAGTGTATAAGTGCATCACATAGTGTATGAGTGCATCATAGTGTATAAGTGCATCACATAGTGTATGAGTGCATCATAGTGTATAAGTGCATCACATAGTGTATAAGTGCATCATAGTGTATAAGTGCATCACATAGTGTATGAGTGCATCATAGTGTATAAGTGCATCATAGTGTATAAGTGCATCATAGTGTATAAGTGCATCATAGTGTATAAGTGCATCATAGTGTATAAGTGCATCATAGTGTATAAGTGCATCATAGTGTATAAGTGCATCATAGTGTATAAGTGAATCACATAGTGTATAAGTGCATCATAGTGTATAAGTGCATAGTGTGTAAGTGCATCATAGTGTGTAAGTGAATCATAGTGTGTAAGTGCATCATAGTGTGTAAGTGAATCATAGTGTGTAAGTGCATCATAGTGTGTAAGTGCATCATAGTGTGTAAGTGAATCATAGTGTATAAGTGCATCATAGTGTATAAGTGCATCATAGTGTATAAGTGAATCACATAGTGTATAAGTGCATCATAGTGTATAAGTGCATAGTGTGTAAGTGCATCATAGTGTGTAAGTGAATCATAGTGTGTAAGTGCATCATAGTGTGTAAGTGCATCATAGTGTGTAAGTGAATCATAGTGTGTAAGTGCATAGTGTGTAAGTGCATAGTGTATAAGTGAATCATAGTGTATAAGTGAATCATAGTGTATAAGTGCATAGTGTGTAAGTGCATCATAGTGTGTAAGTGAATCATAGTGTGTAAGTGCATCATAGTGTATAAGTGCATAGTGTGTAAGTGCATCATAGTGTGTAAGTGAATCATAGTGTGTAAGTGCATCATAGTGTGTAAGTGAATCATAGTGTATAAGTGAATCATAGTGTGTAAGTGCATAGTGTATAAGTGAATCATAGTGTATAAGTGAATCATAGTGTATAAGTGCATCATAGTGTATAAGTGAATCATAGTGTATAAGTACATCATAGTGTGTAAGTGAATCATACTGTGTAAGTGAATCATAGTGTGTAAGTGAATCATAGTGTGTAAGTGAATCATAGTGTGTAAGTGAATCATAGTGTATAAGTACATCATAGTGTATAAGTACATCATAGTGTGTAAGTGAATCATAGTGTGTAAGTGAATCAAAGTGTATAAGTGCATCATAGTGTGTAAGTGAATCATAGTGTGTAAGTGAATCATAGTGTGTAAGTGCATAGTGTATAAGTGAATATAAGTTAATCATAGTGTATAAGTGAATCATAGTGTATAAGTGCATCATAGTGTATAAGTGCATAGTTTATAAGTGAATCATAGTGTATAAGTCCATCAAAGTGTATAAGTGCATCATAGTGTATAAGTGCATCATAGTGTATAAGTGCATCTTAGTGTATAAGTGCATCATAGTGTATAAGTGCATCATAGTGTATAAGTGCATCATAGTGTATAAGTGAATCATAGTGTATAAGTGCATCATAGTGTATAAGTGCATCATAGTGTATAAGTGAATCATAGTGTATAAGTGAATCATAGTGTATAAGTGCATCATAGTGTATAAGTGCATCATAGTGTATAGTGTATAAGTGCATAGTGTATAAGTGCATCATAGTGTATAAGTGCATTGCATCATAGTGTATAAGTGCATCATAGTGTATAAGTGAATCATAGTGTAAAAGTGCATCATAGTGTATAAGTGCATCATAGTGTATAAGTGCATCATAGTGTATAAGTGCATCATAGTGTATAAGTGAATCATAGTGTATAAGTGAATCATAGTGTATAAGTGCATAGTGTATAAGTGCATCATAGTGTATAAGTGCATCATAGTGTATAAGTGCATCATAGTGTATAAGTGAATCATAGTGTATAAGTGCATCACATAGTGTATGAGTGCATCATAGTGTATGAGTGCATCATAGTGTATAAGTGCATCACATAGTGTATGAGTGCATCACATAGTGTATGAGTGCATCATAGTGTATAAGTGCATCACATAGTGTATGAGTGCATCATAGTGTATGAGTGCATCATAGTGTATAAGTGCATCACATAGTGTATGAGTGCATCATAGTGTATGAGTGCATCATAGTGTATAAGTGCATCATAGTGTATAAGTGCATCACATAGTGTATGAGTGCATCATAGTGTATAAGTGCATCACATAGTGTATAAGTGCATCACATAGTGTATAAGTGCATCACATAGTGTATGAGTGCATCATAGTGTATAAGTGCATCACATAGTGTAAAAGTGCATCATAGTGTATAAGTGCATCATAGTGTATAAGTGCATCATAGTGTATAAGTGCATCACATAGTGTATAAGTGCATCATAGTGTATAAGTGCATAGTGTGTAAGTGCATCATAGTGTGTAAGTGCATCATAGTGTGTAAGTGCATCATAGTGTGTAAGTGCATCATAGTGTGTAAGTGAATCATAGTGTGTAAGTGCATCATAGTGTGTAAGTGCATCATAGTGTGTAAGTGAATCATAGTGTGTAAGTGAATCATAGTGTGTAAGTGCATAGTGTATAAGTGAATCATAGTGTATAAGTGCATCATAGTGTATAAGTACATCATAGTGTGTAAGTGAATCATACTGTGTAAGTGAATCATAGTGTGTAAGTGAATCATAGTGTGTGAATCATAGTGTGTAAGTGAATCATAGTGTGTAAGTGAATCATAGTGTATAAGTACATCATAGTGTATAAGTACATCATAGTGTGTAAGTGAATCATAGTGTGTAAGTGAATCAAAGTGTATAAGTGCATCATAGTGTGTAAGTGAATCATAGTGTGTAAGTGAATCATAGTGTGTAAGTGCATAGTGTATAAGTGAATCATAGTGTATAAGTGCATCATAGTGTATAAGTGCATAGTTTATAAGTGAATCATAGTGTATAAGTGAATCATAGTGTATAAGTGCATCATAGTGTATAAGTGCATCATAGTGTATAAGTGCATCTTAGTGTATAAGTGCATCATAGTGTATAAGTGCATCATAGTGTATAAGTGCATCATAGTGTATAAGTGCATCATAGTGTATAAGTGCATCTTAGTGTATAAGTGCATCATAGTGTATAAGTGCATCATAGTGTATAAGTGAATCATAGTGTATAAGTGCATCATAGTGTATAAGTGCATCATAGTGTATAAGTGAATCATAGTGTATAAGTGAATCATAGTGTATAAGTGCATCATAGTGTATAAGTGCATCATAGTGTATAGTGTATAAGTGCATAGTGTATAAGTGCATCATAGTGTATAAGTGCATTGCATCATAGTGTATAAGTGCATCATAGTGTATAAGTGCATAGTGTATAAGTGAATCATAGTGTATAGTGTATAAGTGCATAGTGTATAAGTGCATCATAGTGTATAAGTGCATTGCATCATAGTGTATAAGTGCATCATAGTGTATAAGTGCATAGTGTATAAGTGCATCATAGTGTATAAGTGCATCATAGTTTATAAGTGAATCATAGTGTATAAGTGAATCATAGTGTATAAGTGCATAGTGTATAAGTGCATCATAGTGTATAAGTGCATCATAGTGTATAAGTGAATCATAGTGTATAAGTGCATAGTGTATAAGTGCATTATAGTGTATAAGTGCATCATAGTGTATAAGTGCATCATAGTGTATAAGTGCATCATAGTGTATAAGTGCATCATAGTGTATAAGTGCATCATAGTGTGTAAGTGCATCATAGTGTATAAGTGCATCATAGTGTATAAGTGCATCATAGTGTAAAAGTGCATCATAGTGTATAAGTGCATCATAGTGTGTAAGTGCATCATAGTGTAAAAGTGCATCATAGTGTATAAGTGCATCATAGTGTGTAAGTGCATCATAGTGTATAAGTGCATCATAGTGTATAAGTGCATCATAGTGTAAAAGTGCATCATAGTGTATAAGTGCATCATAGTGTGTAAGTGCATCATAGTGTATAAGTGCATCATAGTGTATAAGTGCATCATAGTGTAAAAGTGCATCATAGTGTATAAGTGCATCATAGTGTATAAGTGCATCATAGTTTATAAGTGCATCATAGTGTATAAGTGCATCATAGTGTATAAGTGAATCATAGTGTATAAGTGCATCATAGTGTATAAGTGCATCATAGTGTATAAGTGAATCATAGTGTATAAGTGAATCATAGTGTATAAGTGCATCATAGTGTATAAGTGCATCATAGTGTATAGTGTATAAGTGCATAGTGTATAAGTGCATCATAGTGTATAAGTGCATCATAGTGTATAAGTGCATTGCATCATAGTGTATAAGTGAATCATAGTGTAAAAGTGCATCATAGTGTATAAGTGCATCATAGTGTATAAGTGCATCATAGTGTATAAGTGCATCATAGTGTATAAGTGCATCATAGTGTATAAGTGCATCATAGTGTATAAGTGAATCATAGTGTATAAGTGAATCATAGTGTATAAGTGCATCATAGTGTATAAGTGAATCATAGTGTATAAGTGAATCATAGTGTATAAGTGCATCATAGTGTGTAAGTGAATCATAGTGTGTAAGTGCATCATAGTGTGTAAGTGCATCATAGTGTGTAAGTGCATCATAGTGTAGGTGCATCATAGTGTAAAAGTGCATCATAGTGTATAAGTGCATCATAGTGTATAAGTGCATCATAGTGTATAAGTGCATCATAGTGTATAAGTGCATCATAGTGTATAAGTGAATCATAGTGTATAAGTGAATCATAGTGCATAAGTGCATAGTGTATAAGTGCATCATAGTGTATAAGTGAATCATAGTGTATAAGTGCATCATAGTGTGTAAGTGCATCATAGTGTGTAAGTGAATCATAGTGTGTAAGTGCATCATAGTGTGTAAGTGCATCATAGTGTGTAAGTGCATCATAGTGTGTAAGTGCATCATAGTGTATAAGTGAATCATAGTGTAAAAGTGCATCATAGTGTATAAGTGCATCATAGTGTATAAGTGCATCATAGTGTATAAGTGCATCATAGTGTATAAGTGCATCATAGTGTATAAGTGCATCATAGTGTATAAGTGAATCATAGTGTATAAGTGAATCATAGTGTATAAGTGAATCATAGTGTATAAGTGAATCATAGTGTATAAGTGCATAGTGTATAAGTGCATCATAGTGTATAAGTGCATCATAGTGTATAAGTGAATCATAGTGTATAAGTGCATCATAGTGTATAAGTGCATCATAGTGTGTAAGTGCATCATAGTGTATAAGTGAATCATAGTGTAAAAGTGCATCATAGTGTATAAGTGCATCATAGTGTATAAGTGCATCATAGTGTATAAGTGCATCATAGTGTATAAGTGCATCATAGTGTATAAGTGCATCATAGTGTATAAGTGAATCATAGTGTATAAGTGAATCATAGTGTATAAGTGCATAGTGTATAAGTGCATCATAGTGTATAAGTGCATCATAGTGTATAAGTGAATCATAGTGTATAAGTGCATCATAGTGTATAAGTGCATCATAGTGTATAAGTGCATCATAGTGTATAAGTGCATCATAGTGTGTAAGTGCATCATAGTGTATAAGTGCATCATAGTGTATAAGTGCATCATAGTGTGTAAGTGCATCATAGTGTATAAGTGCATCATAGTGTAAAAGTGCATCATAGTGTAAAAGTGCATCATAGTGTATAAGTGCATCATAGTGTATAAGTGCATCATAGTATATAAGTGCATCATAGTGTATAAGTGCATCATAGTGTATAAGTGAATCATAGTGTATAAGT
>JARQWZ010000695.1:487500-489296 GCA_033150135.1 Gobio occitaniae
CAACCCATTCACTGGGTTAAAACTATCCAACCGCTGGGTTAAAACAATCCAACCGCTGGGTTAAAACAACCCAAATGCTGGGTTAAAACAACCCAACCGCTGGGTTAAAACAACCCAATCGCTGGGTTAAAACAACCCAATCGCTGGGTTAACACAACCCAAATGCTGGGTTAAAACAACCCAATTGCTGGGTTAAAACAACCCAATTGCTGGGTTAAAACAACCCAAATGCTGGGTTAAAACAACCCAATCGCTGGGTTAAAACAACCCCACCGCTGGGTTAAAACAACCCAACCGCTGGGTTAAAACAACCCAAATGCTGGGTTAAAACAACCCAATTGCTGGGTTAAAACAACCCAAATGCTGGGTTAAAACAACCCAATCGCTGGGTTAAAACAACCCAAATGCTGGGTTAAAACAACCCAATTGCTGGGTTAAAACAACCCATTCACTGGGTTAAAACAACCCAATCGCTGGGTTAAAACAACCCCACCGCTGGGTTAAAACAACCCAAATGCTGGGTTAAAACAACCCAATTGCTGGGTTAAAACAACCCAACCGCTGGGTTAAAACAACCCAAATGCTGGGTTAAAACAACCCAATTGCTGGGTTAAAACAACCCAAATGCTGGGTTAAAACAACCCAATCGCTGGGTTAAAACAACCCAAATGCTGGGTTAAAACAACCCATTCACTGGGTTAAAACAACCCATTCACTGGGTTAAAACTATCCAACCGCTGGGTTAAAACAATCCAACCGCTGGGTTAAAACAACCCAAATGCTGGGTTAAAACAACCCAACCGCTGGGTTAAAACAACCCAACCGCTGAGTTAAAACAACCCAATCGCTGGGTTAAAATAACCCAATTGCTGGGTTAAAACAACCCAATCGCTGGGTTAAAACAACCCAAATGCTGGGTTAAAACAACCCAATTGCTGGGTTAAAACAACCCATTCACTGGGTTAAAACAACCCATTCACTGGGTTAAAACTATCCAACCGCTGGGTTAAAACAATCCAACCGCTGGGTTAAAACAACCCAAATGCTGGGTTAAAACAACCCAACCGCTGGGTTAAAACAACCCAACCGCTGAGTTAAAACAACCCAATCGCTGGGTTAAAATAACCCAATTGCTGGGTTAAAACAACCCAACCGCTGGGTTAAAACAACCCAAATGCTGGGTTAAAACAACCCAACCGCTGGGTTAAAACAACTCAATTGCTGGGTTAAAGCAACCCAAATGCTGGGTTAAAGCAACCCAAATACTGGGTTAAAGCAACCCAATTGCTGGGTTAAAGCAACCCAATTGCTGGGTTAAAACAACCCAAATGCTGAGTTAAAACAACCCAATCGCTGGGTTAAAACAACCCAACCGCTGGGTTAAAACAACCCAAATGCTGGGTTAAAACAACCCAAATGCTGGGTTAAAACAACCCAACCGCTGGGTTAAAACAACCCAAATGCTGGGTTAAAACAACCCAATCGCTGGGTTAAAACAACCCAAATGCTGGGTTAAAACAACCCAATTGCTGGGTTAAAACAACCCAAATGCTGGGTTAAAACAACCCAATCGCTGGGTTAAAACAACCCCACCGCTGGGTTAAAACAACCCAACCGCTGGGTTAAAACAACCCAAATGCTGGGTTAAAACAACCCAATTGCTGGGTTAAAACAACCCAAATGCTGGGTTAAAACAACCCAAATGCTGGGTTAAAACAACCCAATCGCTGGGTTAAAACAACCCAAATGCTGGGTTAAAACAACCCAATTGCTGGGTTAAAACAACCCATTCACTG